>JAQIWH010001585.1:0-30510 GCA_034695005.1 Cryptops parisi
TTGAAATAACTATCTTATAATTTCACATTTGAAGCCCCCCCCCCCCAACATTAGCCAAAGTTTTACGCCACTTTCATTGAGACTGATTTGCTATATCATGAGATTACTATACACAGGGTGCTCCTAAAAGGTTTGGCCAAATTTTAACCACAGATGTTATGCATCAAAACAATGCAAAAACGGGCCCGGAAAAACTTCTTGTCGGTGATAAGACAGGGTGAAGTCGCGTTTTGTCCAATAATACGTTCAGGAAGTCCAGGGTGGGGGAACGGTTTTCCGGATCCATGTTTATTTGGACTTTCTGATCTGTTTTGAAGCGTAGCATCCGTTAAAATTTGGCTAGACTTTTTAGGAACACCCTGTAGTATACAGTATGTGTGATATGTAATTCTTATAACACACCACACTACGCTGTTGTAGTGAACAGTACTTGAAGTCTGCGATAACAAGAGTACTGCCTGGTGTTATCTGAAGTGTGCTATTCTTAAATTTTAAGAACTCTGGAGACTGTCATGGCATCCGTATTTTGTAAACTGTTCGTTTGTTTTTGTTTCTGCACTAATGCTGTGAATAGATTTAAATTGTTAACATGTATGGAAGAACAAAAGAAACTTCAAGATGTTTTCCAGACATCGAACTTTCTCAAACTGTTGACATCGCTAATTAGCATACTGTAGACTCTCAGAGTAACCAAGTCAGCAGACTTTGATTTAATGCATTTCTGTAACAACAGAACAAGAATCAGCGGAATCCAAAACATGACAAGTGTCTGGCAAGCAGATAGTCTTAGTGGGTGTCTGTTTTCTACCAATTTTAACCAGTTTTTGTCGATTATTAGTACAAATCACAATAGCTCTGCTGAGTATCCATTACCGAATGTATATTCTAACTAGCTGATTTACTTAGAGCCCTATATATAGGGTTCTAGATTTACCTAGCGACTGGGTGATATTTAAAGTCGATATGTTGAATGTTGATGTTGTTCAATGCTTAGCTGCTCAAAATTTTAAAATACCAATAGCACTGTTCCACAGTTCTACTAAACATAGAAAAGAACAAAAACAGAATATAAAATAAAACCATTTTGGCGTTGTAAGAAAGCTATCAGTTGAATAACTAAAGTTGGGGATCTAGGGGGAAGGATATAGTATAGAAGATAGATAGTATATTGGATTTGGATAGGAGAGAGGCTGAAAACCCTTCAGTAATTGTAACTCCATTGGATCCTAAAAGGTAACTGTGCAAAATTTGGTCTTGATCGGTCAAAGGGCCCACGAGTACTTAGCATACAAACGGACAGTCAGACAGATAAACAGACAAACTTTCTTTTTTTATATATATACAGTATGATGTTAGAGATTTATTGGTAGAACGTTTGTATAATATTATTTAGACGTTCCTGGGAAACTACGAAAAATACACATTTACCAACAATCTCTACTCTCATTAGGCTACTTTAACACAGGGGTTCACTACTAGACTTCATATTTAACACTTTTCTTTTTGTTTGTTGTTTTGTGCCACCAAAGTCCTTCGACTAAGATAAACACGCTTTCGTCATTCACAATGAACCCGAGCTTTGTTTCGGTTCTGTTTTCAATAACGTTTTTTTTTTTTTGTCCCATTAATCGCCTTCAATTCAGCTCGAAACCTTTAATCGAAACAAGATTCTTGATTTAAGAGCGTGTCTCATTCTTTACACACCACTGGACTTAAATGATTCCAGAGAGTTGCAGTTTTTGCAAAACAAGAGCTCTCCAGCAACTTTTTGCCTTGTTTACAGAGGGACTGGGACCACCCTCACTCGCAATCCCTAAGGCAAGATGGAACGAAAAGCCTTAATGGCTGCCGCCCATCAAAGAGAAAAGACGTACATGTCAACTTCTTATGCTCCCTCCTTCTCATCCCTTGTTATTTTTTTTTCCACCCCTCCCTGTAGCATCTTGAGCTTAGGAATTGAAAAACTTGACCAGGCAAAAAAAAAATGCAGAAATAATAATGAAAGAGCACCAAACAGAACACCTCTTGAAGTTTTGCGATTCCCCAGCATGCCCCTTCTGATGGCTTTTAAATCACCTTGCACAGAATCCATGCTTCAAGTTTGTCTATCTGCCACGAATTTTTGTTTACCCGTTGGCTGTCTGTCATCATTTTCAGAAATTACTGTTTATAATTATCCGAGGTGAATGAAAGCTGATGCCTCCTCGTGCACATGTTTCGCGGGTCAGACGTTTTATCCAGTACATTTTGAGTGTCTGCGAGACTATGTACTTCTGGCGAAATGCTGTTGAAGAAACTTTCAGTCTGATGATTATTATTATTATTAAAAAAATAAATCGTAAAATCTGTGCAAACTACTTGACGCAATCTTTTTACAAAATAACTGTCGATTTTGTTAATAGTAAACTATGCCCCCCCCCCTCTAAAAGTAAGTGAAAGAAAGAGGAAATACCCAAATTCTAAAATTAAAGAGACATTACGAAAACAGGTGACTGTACATAATGAAAATAAGTGTACTGTACTTTGTAACTTACAAATGTAAATGTGACTTTGTAACTTGCAGATAACCCAAATGACTTACAATTTGTAAGTCATTTGGGTTATCTACGTCCATTATGTGGACCACATTTAAAAACATTGTATTTTACTACAGAAAGTGTGTCAAGAAGGAGACTGGGAATTTTGCCGAATTAAGCACTCTATACGATAAAACAATGTTATTTGTTTTTTTTCCTGAAGCCCTACTGAACGGGTACAGGGTGTCCGAAAAGTCATGGTGCAGTGGAAATGGCTGAAGTAAAGTTTTAACAACTGGTAAAGTCACTGCACAGTGACTTTTCAGACACCCCGTAGTTCTCGATTTATGCAAGGATGGTTGTAGGCTAGTTTCTTCACAATAAATCAAAAATTACATTTATCGAAATTTTCATAACAAAGAAAAAACCCGCAGAAATTTGTTGTTGAATTATCACTGGTCGAGGAATAAAAGTTGAATAAAAGTTCAACTTTTTAGTTATGAAAGTAAAAGTTTCACCGAAGTAGAATAAAAGTTGGGAACCTATCTCGGATCATTAAAAACAGGTAGTGGTGGCTTTTTAGCCAAACTGCAATGCAACGTTTCATAATTTATATCCGACTTGTTGTAGTAACACAAGTTGGTGGAGTTGGCAAATTTCAGATCCACCCACCGAACCAGCGGGTTAAAAGGTCTCGGAGTCTTAGATTCCTTGGCTAGTTTTAATCACATGATTTATGTTGGCAGCTGCAGTAATAATATGTTTTTGCCTGGGCTAATGAAACTGCTCAAGACTAAGAACCAGGTAATAAAAGTCAGTCACTGTGATACACATTTCTGCTTTTTGTTTGGCATCATTAAATCTTTCGTGAGCAAAAGCCAAAACTGTTGAGTACTGTATACAAATGCATGACTGGCGATGGTTAATCAGCTTCGAGATGGTATTTGCTATCCATTCATCACATTGTACATCGATTTGATGAGATGATAATGGCTATACGTTGTTGTTTTTGCTAAGCTCGTTTTACATGAGACTTCATCTCAAATTACCCTTTTGCTTCGAACTTGTAAGTAGCGAGAAAGTGAATTGTTAGATAGATTTCCATTAATAATCGTGAGCCAAGTTGACTGCAAAAAGTGGTAATAAAGGATAGCGTTAGAGAACGAATGCAAGCATGAAATTACCTCATTGGCGTTGAGTAAGGGTGCTTGATAGCTCGTGGGCCTGTAACTTGGTCGTTCGTTGTATCTTGTGTGCACATCCCCGAGCAAGAGTTCGCTCCTTTTACCGGGAGAATGGCGGTGATGGGGATTTTGGCGATTTTCCATTCGCACAAGTTGCAGTTCGTGAAACACCAGATGAAGACCCGACAGACAGTCGAAATCGTCGTTGAAAGCACCCTGACCGTGATGGACCTCGGGTGAATTGTAAACCGTATAGGATCGGTAAGGGCGCCAAGGCCTCGTGACGTGACCCGGACAGGTCTCGTTGACTCGGACGGCCATTGCTGCAGCCAGTTCCGTGCTGTAAGCGTAGGTTGTGACTTTGGTGAGCGTATACTCGGCATCTTGGGCTCCTCGCACGAGCCAGGATGATTTGCCCCAGTGCATACGTCCCCACGCACTCACAGAGTACAGGGGTAGCGAACACGAGGAATCGCCATAGTAGAATTGCAGCAGGCGAAAACTCAGGTTGGGCTGAAAGTGGTAGAGGCGGAGAATAAATTCTGGTCCAGGCCGAACTTCGCACCTGCAATAAAAGAACACAATTTCAATGTAATAGTGCAATAATACCATTTTTCAATAGACCTAGTTTTAGACATATTTAACAAACTAGTTGTGTTTAAAGCTGACCCTTCATGTTACTAAAAAAATACAAAGTGGGCGTAGTTGTAACTTAGACATTGTGCTCATAGGTTTAATCAAAAACAGTACTAATGTTACTAGCTGTATACCCGTCAATAATGACGGAAAAGCTTTTTCAGCTTATTGTTTTAACTCGTGTTGCTTGACAACGTTCGTTTGCTTTCCCAGTGGATATCATTATTTACACTCTAGTTGGTATGGTGAACCACTGTGTAATTGAATTGTAACATACACGCATACAAAGAACAAATTATAGTTTCAGTCTAGATATAAACGACCAGTTGCACTTCCTCTGTCCGTGGCAAAAATGTTACCATGACAACAAGTGAAAACACACACAAGTTTGTTTTTGGCAAGTTCACCATATAACAACGTGAGTGTATGTATACGAAGAAAGTATGTAGGCCTACATGAGTTATAGCACTACATTATATTTATATGTTACCTACTAGTAATACAAAAGCTCATTAACCGTTACCTAACAAATTCGGAATAAACCAGTCTTCATGTGGTATAGTTAGTAATCGCTATTTTTTTTTTTAGAAATGCAGGAATATCAATATACAGTATGCGAGTTCCTTATATGCGATTTGGCTATTATGCGACAAGAGAAATTCTCTCATGAAATGCTCGTTACAGACGAGAAAACCACAGACTTATTATGTGGTTGGTTTTTTATTCTTATTCGATACAAGTTTCGAAGTTTGCACAGAACATAATCCTGGCATAACTCGAGAATCTTCTGTTGCTCGATAACTTGCACTGTTAGTAAATAGTGGAGCGTTCCCTATCTTAGTACGAGTTTCAAAAGTCTGTATTCACTTTCGGAATTTAGTTAATGGAAAATCAAGATTGGACGTGGTTACATATAATTTTAAGAACAGCTGATGATGTTTGACGAAAATTGCATTTGTTGAAAAAAAAAACAACCAAAAAAACTTCATCGTACTTGATGGGAAGATAAAAATTCAAACGAAGGAACTACAACTCGTAAAAAATTAATTTGTCAGAATTTTCTTTCTCCGGTTCTTTGAATTGGGTGCATCTTGTTATTTGCAATTGATGGGGATCATGTAGAACATGCCTGCTTTTCCTGTTTTGTTTTCTTCCCCTGTGATTATGTTGTTGGTTGTTTTTTTTTTCACTAGTTTCGAAAATGGAAGTTGAAATTTTTTTTTTATATCATAATTACACCCGATAGTTGGTACCTGCACGGATGTTTAGAAAGATGATGATGGTTGCAACCTACGAAACAACCATCAAAAACGATATAAAAAAGTGGATTCTTCATCCCCCTTGGTTTTTCTCATGGCTACTTTTTTACAGTGGCCATGGGTTTTTGATGTGTCATTGTAAAGTTAATTTTCCTCCTCGTTCATTTTTTTTTATAATCTATTAAACGGATAGAAAGTGTATTTTCTTCGCTGAATCTTTGGTAAATTGAAAATTGTTTATTGAAAATTTATGTACAGTATCTACTTTCATTCACGGTTTCACCCTGTTGCATGATAAATCCATATTTTTATTCTCTGACTTTTCAGGGCGCAACTTCTGCATTATTGTAATGTAACACGAAGAGTGATCATTTGTTACATTACAAAACGCACATCGTGTTACATTACATTTACAATGTTCTGTTACGGGTAAGTCTCTCCCATAAGATTCAGTTCGAAGTTAATTCAGCAGATTCGTAAGTTTGTGACACTAAGGTCAGGATGATCAATGAAAATTTGCATACCATATTTAGTGATGATGTTTTGAAACGAGTGTTATGGGTTTGTTGACTAAATGTATTGTTCTCCAAATATAGCAAACTCATTTTCAAATATAGCGAGAAATAGGTGTAACCATTGCTACAACTTTGGCATGTCAGTGCTTTTAAAGTTATTGAGATGATGTGTATGAACAATTTTATTCATGGCACCCTTCCTATCATAGTGATGATTAACTTCTTGGTTCAACACTTACAGTTTATTAAATTTCATGCTCAGAAGTCTTACTTCTCTCATAGTAATAAATCTCTCCTTTCATTTGGGATTTTGAAACAATTTCAGTCCTTCACATCTGAAATCATTTCCGATTCTTTCAACGGGTCTTGTTGGCGGGCCAAATTCTCGTTTAACCGAGACTTAACCTTAGGTAGAGGATCTCGGCCCGTGGAGAGTAAACAAACCTCATTACAAGCGAGTAGCATACGCTTCATCGTCACACATTCCAAGCTTGGCGAAGAAGTTGGCTGCCAATTTACGAGACGCTCGTTGGTTGTAAATTGACGCGTGACGGGCTTAATTGGCAGCGAGCGACTCCGAGGGTCCTGGCCCACCAACAGCAGCACCCATGTCAGGGTGTCGTGCCATAGTATCATATCCCCTTCGCTCGCTCGCTCTCTTTCTCTCAGCTTGTCATTTTCCTTCTCTACTCGTACAACTTCAAATAAGACCCTAGAGCCGCTGTGTAAAACTTGCCCTAGGATCCAATGTTGTTGCTGTTGCTGAGTAGATTGCAATGTGTTTCTTAATAGCAAATGTATCAAACTTGATGGTAGGTTGTTGGGTTTTTTGATACTTCAAAGAAGCAAGATTAGTGGAAGTGGGTTGTGTTTGGCCGGTAGGATTGTTGTTTGAGGTACCACTCCTGTCGCCTATAGCGATTGATGAGCTTTTCAGACCATGCTAGCTTTGACATAATGAGTGCGCTCATAGGATGTTTGCTTTGTAGAGGGTGTGCAATTTAATTGAAGTGGGGGCATATTTTGTTTTCAATTTTGATGGACACCTAGTTATCTAAATGGTACCCAATATTGCCCATCTGACCGTGGAAGGTTAGTAATATATTTGAAATCGAAAGTGAAATGTTACTCCGTACTTGAATAAATTTTGAGTTTCTTTATCATCATCAGTATATTCAACGCAAAGTTTTTGTTATTGGAAATATAAATGTAGTACCAAATATCGTATCTAAGTATTTAAGAGTGTGAATGAAAATGTACGCTTTTCTTCAAGACGTTATGAAACCAGAAGCGAATAAATACAAAATAGATTTTTATGACTTGCGACGTTTGTTATGGTTAACTAGTAAATAGCCTGTCAAAACCGACGGGAAAGTTCTTTTTGTTTCCAATTCATTGTTTCATCTCATGTTGCTTGGCAACATTCGTTGCAGTACAGTTATTTATACTTTTAACTCATATTGCTTCGAAATATTCGTTACAGTTAGACTATCGATTTTGATATAAGTTTCGACATTTTCACACACGCGGTGGCCCTGCCATAGCTGGTGAGGAGTAGGGGGAGGAAGAGGTGGAGAAGAGCAGTCTTGTCTTTTATTAAGTACTAGGCGGCTAGTTGGTAAATCCAAATCGAACTATAATAGTTGTAAACTGTATAGTTGTAATATTTTATAGTTGCCTGTATTTCCCTACAGTCTAGTAATGAAACAAGATTCTGCTTGAGACTACAGTTTTTCTTGCATCTTGTTTGCTGGGGAAACTTGTTAGTTGTGGCTGTTGGAATAGGACAGGTGACCCCTTTTCGACCCACTCTCGAAACACTGGCATTTTCAGTGGTGGCAAGGGACACATAGGTGGTACCGCCACATTGCCCACCCGACCACCATCTGCTGCAGGGTGAACAAGCCTGACCTTCCTTCAATGTTCACATACCAATTTCCACCAGCCGGCCATGATCATGTTTGTACTGTTAATCACTAAAGCAATGATAAGGATATAACAACTGTGCTGCTATCGAAAAAGAAGATGCGAAATTTGTAACTTTGGTTTCTAACCTCTTGACTTTATTCGATTTTTGTGTTTGGTGCATCATCGACACAGTGGGCTTAATTAAGCGGGTAATGGGGCAGTCTTGTCGTATGTTGATGAGGATTGTCGGAATTATTGACTTTGAAATGGTGCAATAATCGTTTGTGATATTATATTATTCAATGAGTTATGCATATTACATGATGTGCATGCATGCACGCGGCATAAAATAGATTACACTATACTTATACACAGGGTTTAAATTTAGGGAGGGAGGGAGGGGGATAGATACTCGAGTTTTTCCCAGATGATGACAAGTTTCAGTTCCGGAGGGGGGGTGCATTAAAACAAATATCGAAGTGATAATTCAAATGAAATCTATTACAAATACTTATGTGGAGTTGTATGTAACAGAATGATGTATAAATAAAAATTTATGACAAAGCAAGGTACCCTGAATAAGCTTCAGACAGAATTAATTTATTCATCAATACTATGTATCAATATACCGATAATTATATCGATTATTTTTTTATTATCGATCTGTATACATGTATACAGTAGGTTATATAACATGGTAGGGTTTACAGTTACAAAAAAAAAACATGTCTCGTGGTTGGTGTCGTGAATATGGCATGGATTATGAAATTCGATTTATTGTACATTACATATACTGTATAACTTATGGATGCTATATATACATGCAATGTTGTGGAATTAGACTTAAGTTTAATGTAAACTTTTTAAGTACTGTTCTACGGTAGTAGTGAAGTTACAAACTTGAACATTGTTGGGAGTTTGTTTTTTTTCTTCATCTCGATCCTTAGGGAAACATTTATTTTAAGTCAACTTGAAAGGAATATACATGTCAGAAAAGAACCCTTCTTAACAGTTGGGTTGAAATATTTTTGACATTATCTGATGTTAGGTTCCCAGAGGCTTTCCACATCATCACGATAAGAATCTATGTTTATTTTTTCTTGCATGTGTGTGATCTTATGGTGTGGTGGTGGTGGTGTTCTCCGTGTGTTATGATGCTCATCCATGTGTGTTTGTGAGTCTAACTAGCAGAGAAGGTTAAATTTAGGATAGTTAAAATAAACTGGAGAATGTGGCCATGTCAAGGCTTAAAGAGGAATCTTTGGTGGCAAAACATTTGTCATCCACCTAAATAGGACACATTTCTTCTGATCGTGTTAAACTGTTCATTTCCATGTTGTTGTTGTTGGGTTTTTTTCCTCGCTCCATTTATCATTCTTTTATTTTTCTTTCGGTTCTGGATCATCACACTTTGCGAGAGTTGAGAGCATCTTAAAATTGGTCCAGGCATTATGCCAAACATCACTAATTTGTGGGCAATCTGTCACACCATGATGAATGGCGTTAATGTCTGATAACCGTACATGGTGATATTTACAATCTTCGATTTTTAATAACATCGCATTTCTTTTTCTCAGTGTGATATACGTAGTGTGTGGACAGGACATACCTTTAATATTTGTTTTATTTTATTTTTTGTAGAAAAAAAAGTGCTAAATTTTGTGTGTTTGTGTAAATGACAGCAATAAATGTAACTGCATTGGTCAAAAGTAGCACATAGGTTAAAATGAGTTTATGATGATAAAAGTCACGGACTACCTGGCTGGAACTTGGTACATTGATTTTTCACACACGCATGTCATAAGAAAGTTCTGAAGTTTGTAACAGTTGTTTGCTTCTTTGAGGGAACTGACATGTTAAATTCATTTTGGTCTTTGGGTCCACATGAGCCGTTTTTTGATTCTATTTCAGGAATCACATTAGCAAGTTTTCCCATCTCCTGAGCCACAGGTTTCACTTTTATTGTACTGAATAAATGGACATTTTTCTCTGTTTTAAAATTCAGTGTTTCATATGTTCCTAAAAAATCTAGTCAAATTTTAACCACAAACGCTACGCTTCCAAACAAAGCAAAAAGCCCATATAAACATGGGAAATGCATATAGTGATTCATGTGACAATAAGCCTATGCAATTACATGACTTCACCCTGTATTATCTCATAATGGAAGCATTCCCGGACCCATGTTTTATATTGTTTGCTTTGGTTTGGATGCATAGCATTAGTGGTTAAAATTTGATTAATTACACCCTATATGCACGATTATGTTTATCCTACTCCAAATATAATATACTTAATTTAAATAAAAATGTCACTTTTGAAGCGGTTCGACACATCGAAATTAAATTATGGAAGTTAGCATTTCAGACGTTTCATACGATTCTAAGTAAAAACTTGGTACGCTCAGTCGATGATTTTATTTTTTTATCATTATTATTATTATTATTATTATTATTATTATTTTCTGCAGTTTTTTGATGGAATGCTCTTAAGTTTTATTAGGATGTTTACAACGAATTCCCCCGAAAATTTATCTTTGCCGAATGTTTTTATCTTATCACGAAGCCATAAACATTTTTTTCTGGTGAAGGGATCAAAGGCACAACAACTGAACGACTAGAAATTACAGTAAAGAATCTTTAATGATCCTGTTTCGATTGAAATCTGATGATTACGAAAAAAAAATGTACAGTATATACTTTGAAAATTTTTAACCACCGTGGCGTGACTGTTTGCAGAAGTTGTTGCGAGTCATGTTGCTCATAATGAGCCATGTTAGATATAATGAGGACACTGATTGCATTATAAGAAAAGATTTTTATTTTTATTTTTTGGAAAAACATTCAATGAATTTTCAATGGTTGATTAAATCCGAATATTCATTATACCAAAGTAGCAAAGTGCCATCTGCTCGCAGGGAAATTGTTTTCTTCAATTACGATATAATCCATACAGTGAACGTTCGGTTTTTTATCTGGCATGTTGGTAGAAGCGAACGTGCTGGGTAATCACTGTTCTTAAATGACTTGTTTTAAAATGCAGAAGTATGTAAAACGCTTTGTTTCCCCGTTTGTGGTAATCTGCAAGACACGCAGATGGTAAGAAGTCAAATGACAAAACATTTGCGGCTCATTGAGTCCAAACGTTAATTATGGTGAACGACAGCCTCATAACTATTAATTCTGTCTTTGATAAATGGTGGCGTAACCTGAGTGCGTCACAATGGCTGACTGACAATGGGGATCTTCCCGAAATGATTGGGAAAGCAGGCACAGGCAATCTTTTTTGGCCGTGGTTACCCTACACCTTACCCATGATCCCCGCCTACTCTTTGCAGATTTCCCCTAGCAAAAACATGCAATAAAACCGGCAGGGGTGATAATCACTCACGCTTGGGTGTCTGTCCTAGTACACTGGTGGGTATGCCTGTATAGTGCAAATGACAATAACTGTCCTCGCTGTAGAGGGTCCCCTACGTTTTTGGGGACACAAGCTACAAAATGATGGGCCACACTGTTTGAAATTCTGCCGTATGTGTAATGTCCAGTATGTAACAGCTGGAAAATTGTTTATGGCGGTGATTGTGGTGTACCGATAGATTTTGCTTACATATTTCTGAAACAGAACTTCCATGAACTGGCCTTGATTTGTGAAATGTTTTCTGGACATTCCGTAATGTGGGTGCCTTCATGTGTATGGCTGAACTCAACAAAAAATTCATTAGTCGGAAATACAGTGTGTGGTAATCCAGCAAAAAATATGTTTGGACAAAGACCAACCAAAGATTAATTTCAAGATTGATGAGAGTTCATGTACTCTTACATACAGGATATATAGTTAATACCATCTGAAAAACTTGTGATATTTTCAGTCAATCCTCGACATTCACGTATGTATTCACCTACGTGGATTATTCGCGATAAGACAATTAAATTGAAAATGTGAAAAATCATATTCGCAGAAACATTGGATGGCATCTCTCTTTTCATATTCGCCAGTTCCCAACCATCTTCCTAATTAAATCTAATAATAATCCCTACAGCCATAACCATGTGAGTGCGAATAATAAATCTGTACTTTAATTGTTTCTTAACACTCCCCTTCTGACAATGCCAGTGTAAACATAAACACTTAATAAGGGGGTTGAACGAATGATGGTTTTGTTGGGTTCTTAATTAAAAGTCTCCCCCCGAATCTACGCAACGAAAGTTCCAACATACTTATTGATATACGTAGGCTACTGTCCAGTGCCCTGCCTATGTGGTTTTTATATTCATGTTTGTTACAGAATATAGAGTTTACACAATGTAAAGTTCTTGCACTCGGTGTTTGGAACCCTGTGACTGCAGCAGGCTTCTGGGGCCATTACTCAAATTTTTTTCTTGACATCCAGATGTCGTTTTTTATTGCAAGTAAGTTTTCCCCTAATGCTGTTGTTTTAAATATCAGTACTCGTACCGAGACTATGTCAAGTTTTTATTATTTGATGCGAGACAAGTTGTGTTACAGCAAGTGCCAACGCACTCGTTGAGTAGGACATGTTGCTTTAGATGGAAATCGAGAAGCACTATTTGCTCTCTCCGAGATCTCTGAAGATTGGAGGTAGAAAAGTGTCGTATGTGTTTGGGGTGTGTTGAAGTGTTAAACTCATACCATACCAGGTGACAAAGGCTCTTTTCACTTATTGACAAACAGTCTTCTGTCACTCACTCGTTATTTTTTTTCCCATTATGACCACTATGATCGTGGGGTTTGTAGGGCTAAACATCTATTGTGTCGAGAGAAGGCGTTTCCTTACATTTCTTCAGCTTGCTCTCACCGAGGTGGCCTGTTAAAACGTTATGTGGGAGAAGTTTACAGGGGAAAAGGGGGAGGGCTCGACAAACTTTGGACCCCCCCACCACCACCTCGTTTTGGGCAGGGAACAAGCAAAACTGCGGAGGTTGCGCATTCATCCAAAACCTTTATGGGTGACCTCGTTGCCCTCTGTGGGGGCACGACAACTTCCAAGGCCCTTGGAAGAAAGGTGCACGCGTCAGGTGAGCACAGGACCACAATCGGGGCCTATCATTTGGCGGGACACCCTGTAGAGAAGTTGCCTTGTCCCTTCTCAGCTGCTGCCACCCGGGCCTCAGAACGCTGCCTGCGCAGTCTGGGGTCCACAAATTATGGTGTCCATGAAGATGATTTAGCAAAGAGGGCGGTTTGACGCCATTGGTGGGGCACTGAGAACCGCGTGGAAGGATGCCAGGGTAGACCAGAAAGGGCAACGAGGAGGGTTGACATATTCAGTTTGAAACAGGAAAACTGAGAGCGTTATTGCTTGCTCGCTCTCGCTTGCTTGCACCCCCACTCCTCCTTTTTATACGTTTTTCTTTGCTGCGGATGCTATTTTAAAAGGGAAATGTAGAAGAATTTCCAGTTATGACAGTCTGTCACGACGTCTCCCTCCCCCTCCCTTCCGATCTTCAGTAACAGTTTGTTAGGCAGCACGATGATGCGAATACAAGTTGCCTGTTTAGATTAGCATGCTCTTACTTTTGTGACCGGTTATTGTTTTTTTTTTTACCCACCCAAAAGACAGACAGACAAACGTACTCAAAGGATAGCGAAATCTTATTGATGTAAGGTTTTGTGGATTGTATACACTGTATATACAGTAATTATATTTGTTACACACTTCTCATAAAGCAAAAGATATTATGTATTCTAAATGTAAATTTAAAGTAGTTAACTCAAATGAATAAAGTACGATTAGTTACAATTCACAATTCACGTGGAACTCGCATGAATAGTTCTTTACTATCCAAATTAAATACAGGGTGTCCCAAAAATCGGGCCCCAGAGAAAAAGTATTTATTTATTAAATATTATTTTTGACAGTTAAAATTGAATTTAATAAAACATTTTGTAATTAAATACCGTACAAGGAAATAACACTACCCAGGCTTGTCTCATTATGGACTATTAATTTTTATTTGAGATTAAAATAAATATAAACAACAAGATTAGTATCTTGACAACCTCGAAATGGGTTTACTACCAACAACAAAAATCGCAACAAGAGACTAGGCTTTTTTCCCTATGTTAAGTACACAAAATAAAACTTTTTTATGTAGTATACTCGAAGTACAAACAGTTTTCATTCAAGTTTTGAATTCCATAGTTTTTAATGATCCGTAAGACGCATAATTCATCTCTGGTATCAAGTCATCTTATTATACACTATTGCAGATTATTGATGCACTAAGCTCAAAAAGAATTTTTACGACAATTTTGTTTTGATTAGTGTGCTGTTATCGAATGACGACAAGGATATATAAAGAATGAATGTTATACGATTTAGTTTTAAAATCGATGCAAAAATTTTATTTTTATTAAATTTTGATTTATCGTTACCTTTCAGACACCCATTTGCCAGCAATAGTCGGCGGAAGATGCGCTTCCACTCTCAGTTCGTCTTTGTACACTTCACTCGCCATCTCATCGCACCAAAAGAATCCTTTCTTTTCTCGAGCGTCCAGGGGTAAAATCAACACGAGATATCCTGAAGGTAAAGAAGAAAATCAACGATAAGCTATCATTTAATGCACATTAAAAAGTACAGTTTAAGGATATTAAACGTTCACAATCGACAACCCCTATACACATTGGCGCATGTTATTACCGACATGCACCCCGTTAATTTTGTTCCGATTTAGTGGGAAAAAACGTGACAGACATGACAATTTGTTTCGCGGATTTGCCTCGATCGGGTGGGGGGGGGGGAGGGGAGCGATTATGTATCGAATACTTTTACGCGAGAGTATGTATGTTGCATCAAATGGGTGAGAGACGCTGCATTTATTCAAAATGGTGAATAATATTGTAATACGCATCTGCAAACGTTAATGCTAGGCTGGCTGATTTATTTTTGAAATCCAGGTTTTTTTATTCATTCGCTTTGATCCCTTTGGATGTCTATTCTCCCCCCAATAGATCGTCCCTGTCCTGCGCTGATTCATCCCAGGCTTTTCATCATTCTTCTCGGTAGTGTACCCCTAAGCTCGTATGGTGAGCAATTCGTTGCGCCTGAGATTGTTTCATTTCGATCAGTTAACGCGGTGTGATTCCCTGTGCTTGCATATTGTGTTCCCTCGGTGTTTATATTTTTTCATAGATCATGACATGCCGAAACGGGATCGAATTGTTGACATAGTAGGCCTATTTGGTTTTGAAAAAGAGTTGTTTTTTGTTGTTAAGTAATTTTTTTTTTATGTCTGTTTTATTTCTTCTTCTGTGTTGTTAGCGTGGGAATTGTCTGACTACTACATTTTTATTGATAAAGGAAAACTTCTAACTTTTGCATGCTTCATGCATAGAGTGATCCAAAATATACTTGATGAAGTTGTAATTTTGGATACTTGTGTCTGGGGGCGTGACATGGTGCTGTGTTTTTTAACTAACTTAAACTAGATATAGATACCAGTTGAATTTAGTTAAAAAAACAAACAACCAATTATATCGTTAATCATAAAAACTTAATCGTATTGATATAATACATTTTTGTTTGTTTTAACTAAACTATAGACATGTGGCATCGTCATGCCGCTCCCATGTTAATAAACAAGTACCGGTACTTAATTATTTAGTATCAACTGTTATATAGCAGTTCTGCACATATTAACTAGCAATATCGTGCGAAGTAGACCTCACTCAAAGTGAAATTCATGAAAATTAGTTTTAAAAAAAAAGTAATTAGTAAATAAGGTGTGACGCAGGAACCCGTCGGAATAACATGTGCAAGTTTGAAGCAAATCCATTGAAGCATTCGCAAGTTATCGATGCGCAAACAGTACAATATTTACGCATGTTGAGATTTCAATATGCACACGCGCACAAGAGTTGTCTTTTCTACTGTAATTCTATTGCCTTAAGGACCTTAGCAAACGGTGCAAACTTTTGCGAATTTGCACCGACCACGCCCAAAATATCTATTCTGCCATGTTTGAGCTCCACATTCTTTCTATTATATTCGGTTCATCAGTTAACTGGTTCCTCTATGCAACGTTTGCACCAAATTTTCACCGTTTGCTAACGCCCTACTGAGTGACCAAACGGTGAAGTTTTCAATAAATCTTGTAGCGCGTAACTTTCGCATAAATCGAGTCTCTCGTGTAATTACAAAAAAACAAAAAAAAAATTGTTGGAAAACTTAGTTTACACAAATCGGTTTCACAATGTCAAACCACACGTAGACAAGTTTTGTAATTAACTCTCTCCATCACATGGAGTGAGCGAGTAATTAAATCAAACGTCACATCACGCTTCTGATTTACCACCGACGCAACTACTAGTCCACTCTTTTACCCAGTGGATTCGCTAATTTCTCATTAAAATTTCTCCAAATATATGTACGACGTTCATTACCACTGCAACTGAAAGAAGAAGAAGAAGAAAAAAATCCATACGGCTGGCCCATTTTTTAAAACCTTGTCACTATAACAAAAGTGTCCTTTATAAAGGACAGACAAAAGAGTTGGCAGAAATAATAAGCTCGATGACAATGGGAGTAGTATGCATGAAACACGCTTATTATTGCACCAGTTTTTTCCTTTTTGTTTTTATTCAAAACAAGATTTTCGAACAAGGTCCTGCTGACATCTGACAGTTCAAACAATGAATGAATCCGACCATTCACTATCAAATTTTAATTTTTAAAAAAATTTCTGGAACATCATCTAAATGTCGACATTTTGTTACAATGATTGGGGTTTTTATACTTGGTCGTGTTGTTTTACACGGAATTTTTATTTTAAGTTATTCGAATTGCAAAAAAAAAAACGAATCATCGGCCATGTCTATAGCTTTTATTAGTCAATTTATTCAAAAGTTGGGATGGTTTGTTTACATTAGGTTTTGACCCCTACTCCCATCCGATTAAAAATTAAGGGCATGTTATTTAGATAGGTGGTTTGAATTTAGAAATGAGTCAGCCGTTGGAGTTTGTTATTCTTGAATCCCTTTGTAATCGAACTCTTGACATGTAAATATTAGTGGAAGAAAACGGTTTATCGAACAGTGTAAACAGCGATAAACTATTGCTCTTGTTTACTTTATTTTCTTCCCCTTTCGATCTCGAGTATCGTGAACCGAGAAGAATTCAAGGTAGATCATTTAATAAAAAAATATACCATCTTTGCAATATGAATATATGTTTGACGTATAGCTACAGTAATACCATGTCTGACATGTCTCATATTGTATATACAAATTTTACTAATGTTTTATGTTCCAGAAATTAATACAGTAACTCTTTAATGTCCAATTTGCAACGTGTTATTAATCTCACTTTTTATTAGCCAAAAATTGGATGCGCATGAAATAGTTAAATTATTTTCAAAATAAATGGTTAAACCACTCCATCAGAACCAATCATAAATATCTGTTTAATTTTTATAGATAGACAGTTTGAAATAAACATCCTCGTCTCATTAGCATTCTAAATTATGATTTACGATAAGTTTGTTGGTGGAAGAAAAACATACAACTTGTTGCCACCCAGCCATCGCAAATTTCAGTAATCTCATCTTTCAGGTGCATATCAAGTGACTAAAGGGTTGTGGGTCGAAAGTGACAGATAATGACAGTGGCTTCTGACACTTGTCTAATGGCATGGTTAGATGAGTGGGTGAAGTAAATGGCGTATCTCATAAATCAGTCACTGCCTATATTATAGCACTTAAGGATCCGGCTTTCTATTAGATCTAAGAAATGTCGACTTGTGTTGAGTATTTGAAATATACATGTTGATCCACGTTTTGAATGTTTTTTTAGTGCGTATAATCAAGATTATGTCTGTACATGAGATCAAATTTCATAATGAAAAAGGAGTCCGTATCAATCAGCAGACACGATTAGGTTCTCGTTTTATATTGTACTAACCGACTGAAAAAAAAAACACTCTTACAATATGAACCCTCGTCATTCGCGAGTGTATTCGACAGTTCGCTTATTCGCGAAAAGATAATTTTTAAAAAACTTCTCCACATTTGCGACCACATTGGTTTCTTACATTCGAGAGTTTTTTTCTTTTTTTTTTCCGAATTAAACTAATTAATAAAAATAATAACTCAGATCTGTATATCTGATTTCTGGAACGCTTAAATCCACGGGCTATACGTTACTATTATACATACTATAACAACACGGTTGTAATCAGTGAGATTAAATAAATTATAACAATGAGCTTCCTAAGTACCATAACAACACGATGCTAACATTGCATGAGCAACAAATACAACAATGTGAAATAATAAAATTACAACAATGATCTGCTTATATACATCTTCACGAGATGTGTGATTGTTACCATAACAACGCGAATGTAAACAGTAACTAATGAGAGTAAGTGAAATCATAGCGAAATATTTTCCACCGTCATTTATTGATGGATTTACTTCCTAGTTAAAATATAAAACTCATTAAAAACAATAACCACCCTTTTTTTTAATATTTTAACCCCCATAACAATGCCAGTGTACAAAACAAAAATTAACAAATTTAGAGAGGGGGGAGTACGAAAAAACAGATTCGTTAGCTTCTAAAAATCCCAAACTGGACAATAGTGTACGTACAATAATAGCTTGAAAAGTGATACAGTATACTGGTATACTTTGTCAAGATTGTCCCAAAAAGTCTGTTTACTGTGTAGTACTAGAATATGGTTAATTTTTGTTTTTGTTTTTAAAAAAAAAAATACAAACTTTAGTTATGGAACAACCGAAATAAACTTTTGCAGTAACAGTACGTTATTTATTTTTTTACAAATCATATCTCTCTTGTTCGAAACGTCCAGTAATCCGATACTCGGCAGGTAGCAGGTCGGTACACGAAACTGTCTTTAACCGCAAAAACAAAACGACGAATTTCGATTGCAATGCAGTAATATTGAAGATGGATTTAATAACTAACTTTTGTACTTAGGTATGTTTTTGTTTTGGTACTTTGTACCCTGTATTGTGTGGTTAGTTGGTGTATTAATAAACAAAATTATTTGTTCTCCAAAGACCAAATTGAGTAATCTGACTCCCGCTAGTACGATATAAGTCGGATTAGAGAGACACTGCTGTACAGTGGTAAATTTAGGAAGAATTTTTGTTTCCTATACTATACAACAAGTTCTGACACGGTCATTGAAGTAATTGTTGAATATAGTAAAATATACTTTAAATTAAATCAAGATGTCCCAACTTTTTTGTTTTGGACCAAATTTCAAATGGCGATAGTAGTTAAAAGTTGAAATTAAAATGAACAAAATCGATACCAATTTCAACATGAAATTTCCATTTCAAAAGTTACAAATAACGCATTGAATGTCGTTTTTTTGTCTAAATGACTTAATGCAACTCACTCACCTGTTAATAACATCAGCATAAATTTCTTGAGTTCCATCATCTTGACCAAAGTGACTTTCATTCGACCAAAAAAAAGCGTCTTCTCGTCCACCTGTTAAGCCAGGGTAATCCTCCTCCGCTACTGCTGCGAGGAAGAAGAAAAAACAGCGACGTTCCCACGACTTTTCTCTCAGAACTCGCAGTACTGCTACGTTCTGTTTGTCTTTCTTCTCAACTCTTCACATGTCAGCTGTCACCGCGTCTCCTCACTCGTTGATATTACTTCTTTCACACTTTTATCGTTCCATTACCTAGTCATTATTTTTGCCTCGGATTCAGATACTCGGGTTATCAACACGTGGGGATTCGGGCACTCTCGCTCGCTTCACGCTACCCAGAGTCGGTCGTCCTCCACCACACTACAGCATGGTCATGTTGGTGTGATGATGGTGAGAAGAGAAAACTTTGCAGAAGAGCGAGATAGGAAAAGGGGGGCGCCCACTCGGGTTCCTGTGATTGGTGCAAACGAACGTCGAGCCGCGGCTCAGCCCGTGTGTGTGTGGTCCTAGGGAGTTAGCCCCGGGTGCTGCCCCCGCGTGCCGGCATCACACGCCCCACCATGCCGCCAGACCCAACAACAACTACTCGGTCGGGGCCTCCCGAAAAACCTACGTTGCACGTGCTCGGCTTTCCAACACGGACGAACAATTTTCACTCCTCGCCCTTTTATAAAAATGATAGTTTTCGGAATGAGGAGAGGATGATATTGCCAAGTTGGCACTTTGGGTGAACTCCCGAAACATCACTGGTTGGCTTGGCTGTGAAATAACGAGCTCGTGTAGTTTTGTTTTTCTTCTCGTCAAAAACGATGATGAATGTCGTGACAAGTTAAAAAAAAAGAGAGAGGAGGATGCGGAGCGAACGTTATCATTGTTGATAAATTAACGTTTTGCCGCACATATAGCGTTGATTATTTTTTTTTGTTGCTTGTTGTTAAATTTTTTGTTTTGTTTTGTTTTGTTTTGTTTTGTTTCAGGAAAGAGTAGGTTGATGGAGCCAATTTTGGTTTTGTTTACTTTTGTTTAATTTTATTTATTTTTTTTGGCACTAAAACTTGATTTCTTTGGTGATGAATAGGTAGCTTGATTTAAGGTCAGCGTTGGTTCTAATATATCCTTACAATCTGTTCGTAATATTGTTGTTCGTATAAAGGGTTTTTTCAAACTCCATCAAAACGTTTGTTAAAATCATATTTCATCGATTCCTATTGTTTTTCTGACGTCATAGACACATCCGGGCGCGTTTCACTGTGTTTCGTTGCTTGACTGAAAAAGCGCCCGGACGTATGTATAACTAGAGAAAAACAGTTGGAAGCGATGAAATTTGATTGAAAACGTTTGATGTGTAAAATGATCTTTACTAAAATTTACATGCTGTCAAACTTTTATATGTGTTTATACTGAACTGTAGTCTGTAGATTCACTCCTTACATTCTTAATACAAATAGTTACCCTTTAGGTTAGTTATACAACATTTTATTTAAAAAAAAATAAATTAAGCGTAAATTTAAACCTAACTTAAACTATTTTAATTCTAACTTCATACTTTGCCAAAAGATGTCATTTTATAAAATACCTGAATTATATACATTGCCGGCGGAAACATAGACTTAATATTCCTTTAAATTAGAGAGACTAGGCTACAGGATATGCAATAGTCAAGTTTTTAAATCAGATTGATGAAATTTGATCATCCGCACCAGATCTATTTAGCGTTATCTACAAGTTGTTTTGTTTTTATTTTTAACTATGTAAACTTTTCAACATTTCGTTTTGGAAGAAGTAAAATTTGACACCAAGTAGTTACCAAAAAAAAAAAGTTAAATTAGGACTTGAAAAAGAAGGTTTTTAAGTTTGGAACTGATACCGTTCCTTTTCAGTTTTTCCTGAATTTTTCAAGGAGAAGAAAACTTTTGTAGCATTTCCTTTCAGCCCAAAATAATATGCATACCGTGTTGCTTGCCAAAATGGAGGAGAAGGAGGATATTTTTTTCACAATTTTGTGTGTTTGAAAAACCTGTCAGTTGTTGGATCACCACGCACAATGCTCTGCCACACTGTACCCCCAACATTGTGTTTACACAATGGTTGTAACAGAACACATTCCTTTCTCTTTAAGATTGTTTTTTTTTACCTTTCTTTCCCAATTGACGGACACTATCTTGACACAAGAAAAAAAAAATTCAACAATAATAAAATAAAAATGTTATGTGAAATATTCACGACTTTTTGTTTGTAATGGATGCAGTTTGTTTTTTTTCGTCAACAAGCAAAATATGACAATCCGAAAGAAAAAAAAATGACACACTATACTTTTTTTTTCACTTTTGTGGAAAAGAAGTTTCACCTTTTCTTTTTGGCAGAGTATACCCATTTTGGATGCAAAATTCAAAGGTTGAAGTTGTTAGAAGTAGTAGCTCGGATGTTAGTTTCATAAAAATTTCAAAAGCCTCGTATAAGCTAAAGGAACACACAGGCGCGCGTTTTTATTGCGCTTAAAAATTGAACGAAGGGCCAAAGTGATGGTCGAGTTTGGGATTTAGCAGTACTAATTGGGCCAAGTAAAAGGTTCAGCAAAATCGGAGGGGTTTTTTTTTTTTGGGGGGGGGGAGGGAGGGAGAGGTTTCTGCTTTACTAAGGTTAGTAATTACCAAAAAGGTAGTAAAACAGCATGGAATGTTCGACCGATTAGCGAGAAAAAGTGAACGAAAACGGTGCCGTTTCGCTAAAATCTTTGCAACATCAACAGTCGTTTCATTACTAAATCATGTTTGTTTCTCGAGTGAGAAGATGTTGTTCAGCTTAAGTGCCCAATAAAATTGAAAGTGTGCACAATTAAATGCCCACATCAATGATGACCCGAGACCCGAGATTTTATAAAGTTTGCGTAACGTGTGGGTCTGGTTTCACACAACAGATGATTGGCAAGATGTAAACTTCTTCTAATTCTAAAATACATAACTGTGAT
Organism: Cryptops parisi; assembly: GCA_034695005.1. Classification (NCBI taxonomy): domain Eukaryota; kingdom Metazoa; phylum Arthropoda; class Chilopoda; order Scolopendromorpha; family Cryptopidae; genus Cryptops; species Cryptops parisi. The sequence goes on from JAQIWH010001585.1 coordinate 22,421, forward strand.
GTAATGTCTCATACTTTTAAAACGTAACTTAATGAAATTTTCATATCATTTTTTTTTACAAGATTTATCAGGTTTCCACAGATGATTAAAAATAGCAGATGCCAATATATTAAATAATATACAGTGTGTTCTTAAAGCGACTACCGTATCTATTTGGTGGAATGAAGGTGAATTTCAAATTAATTTTTTAATGACATGACGTCTACAGTATTTGCATACATAATACAGAAAAAAAATGAAGTGTAAAAATCATAGCATATGTACATAATTCAAAACTGTAATATCGTAGTTGAAATGCCATCAATCCAACTGGAAAAAAAAGTTATTCAACAACAGCATCATGCTGCTGTTGCTGCTACAGCAGCTTCACTGCATATCATTTTTGCTATGCAGTAAAGCTGCTGCAACAGCATGGTGCGTTGTAATCAGGATATTTTTTTTTCAGTTGAATTGTTGGAAATAAATGAAATGACAGTCGATTCTGACTATATGAACTATTGCCTACATACAAATTTCAAAATATGGCTTGGTACCTAAGACACATCGTTTAGAAATAATAAATGGTTGATCTTCAAAACAGCACCATTGGAAAGACTGCCCTCAAATGATGAAATATCCCAAATTCGACATTTTCATTATGCAGTGGAATCCGGTTAATGTGATAATTTTAGGGTTGGTGCCTTTTGATATAACAATAGCTGGTTTTCAACATTAAACATTGGATATAAAACATTAAACAGTGTCTTGGGACCGACTTATAATGATAGATAACAACACCAGCTTATTGATAACATTAATGATTTTGTCACCATGTATATTTTTATAATGTTTTTAATACATTTATTTGAAATTTGGTTCGTCAAATAGTGACTTTAGGAGAGGAGAGGACTACCCTGTATAAAACACTGCACACAATCAGTGCTATTTATGCGGCATGCCAGTCGAAGCAAAGCTACATTTAGCACTGTGACTGTACATTTAAGTTATTTTCAGGTATGAGAATGACCAAACTGTAATGGTTACGTTTTGTTATTACTGGTAGAATTTTGTGTTTTATTTGTTTTAACTTTTTGGGCTGTTCACACGCTGATTGACGACCATCTCAGCAACCGATCATTAGAGAAACAATTCAATCTTGACAAATTTCGACTTGCCACCTGATGGGTACTTTGGTACAACTTTGGGGTCATTCTAACGTTTTGGGGGGCAATCATTGAGCCGTGAATATGTGTTATTTCTTGGGCCAAATTCCTGCAATTTCGCAAACCTTGGGGGTTTTCTTTGTGTGCGGGATATATTTTTTCGGTACCTCTTGTCTTTTTTTCTCATATCCCCACTTTTTCCCCTTTCCCCTTTGTGTGGTCCATGATTTCTTTTCCCCCACCGACATGACTATCTTCCCACAGCACAAGAAGGTACGCCTCTCCTTGTTCTTCCGCCCTCGGTGTCTTTTAGCGTTGGGGGGGGGACGGTGACCTTAGCGAAATGGAATCCTGCATCTTGCTTACACCACTTGGAGGGTGATAATGATTATGAAGTGATAGAGACAGATAAAACATCCACACACATCCGAGGAAGAGATAGATAATAATAAATATATATAAAAAAACACATTTACACATTCCAGCTGTTAATGTTATATAAGGGTTGCAACTGTTGTTTTACAGTGAATTTGGTGATAGCGATTGTTCACTAATGCGCGTTACAACTTTCCCAGGAAGTTCAAAAAATGTCGTGCTGAATGTTTGTTTTAAACGTTTTTTTAGGTTGATTTTAATGATTAAACTGATTTGATTGTTTCTGATAAATGGTCAATTTGATGAGACTTCAATTCCATGTAAAGAGAGTTCTGTGTATACGATTTCGCTGATGTGCGATTCTTTTAAATGTTACAAGTGGTCGGTGGTTGAGATTTTATTTATTCGCGAGTAATCGTTATTTTGACAACTTTTCTCATTGTGTTTTTGTTGTCCTACCCGTAACAACAATAATTGTTTAAATTATTCAGATGGTCACACTGATGTAAGCAGAAAAGAAAGAGGTTTCTAGCGATCCGGTGATTATAACTTTTTAACCGAGGTAATTGTCATAGCTGGGTAAATGGACTTTGAAGTTTTGTTTAATTGCTAAATGTTTATTTCTTTCTTTATCACGGTGTCTCGATTCCCTGTTGCGTAGTTTCCAACGGATTCATGAATACAATTTATTTTTTTTTGTATCATACCACATTAAGAACCATTAATCATTGTGAAGTCTGAATCGCAAGACCACAGGTTCTATAAGACAGAACACCATTCACATGACGAATGTTGTTGAAGAAAATTAACGGGCCAAGTTTTTCTTATTTTATATTTTCTTTATAGCAATGTTTTTCATGTTTGGAAAATGCCAATTGTAAAAATTAATTGGTTGATCCTAATCTGTTTTTTTTTAGAACACATGAAAAATTGGACTAAGGATTAATGGACTAATGCACAATGTATTTTCAGCAAGTCTCGCATTTTATAAGTATCAGGGTTTTGTTTTAAATGGGTTTTTTCTTTCTTTCTGCTAAAGACTTATCTCATCCATTGCATTTCCATTTAAATAAGATCCAATGAATTTATCAAAAAAAAATTTGATGAACCAAACACATATTATTTGTCATTGCTTTATCAGCAAGTGAAATATTTTGGTGAACAGCCAAAACCATTTTTCCACCACACCAAACTTCGGCGTTTTATTCCCTTTTGTGGACTGTTTGGCGGGCCAAAACTTTGTGCTCTCGTATATGAAGTTTTCCAATGAAGTGGAAAATAAATCAGCTAAACGGATGCAATCTTTTTTTCCGAACTTGGAAGGACACTGAACTTATAACGTTTTTCATTTTCTTGTTATTATTCTGCTTTTTGTTGGTTCCCCCCTTTTATGTTTCTAGGAAATACAGTAGAGTAGGCCTACTCTTAAACCACGGCTAAACATATGTAGGTTCGTTATTGTTTAGACATGATGCTTATTAAACTTCATCTTGGATCACATGACTTATTTTTAAGACTTTATATACAAAAAGCATTTTATATTTGAACGAGACTACTGTAAATACTGTACTACTCCGTCATACAGGGTGTTCCTGAAAGGTGTGGCCAAATTATAACCGCACCAATACAAAAAGTCCATATAAACATGGATCCAATGCATATCATTTGCACACTTACATCGCAGCGATTATGAAACCATAGGATTATGCGTTTGCGTGACTTCTCTGTGTCATCTCAAACAAAAGGGAGCATTTCCGGACCTATGTTTATAGGGGTTGTTTGCTTTGTTTTGATGCATAGCATCTGTGGTTAAATTTTGGCCAGATCTTCCTTGTACATATAACATGGTTTCTATTTTATAAAAGACCAACGTGCTCCTCCTCCACATCAGCTATGATAGCGCCACCGCACCGTGTGTGAAACTGCCACGACTTACCAAAAACCGAAATCGATATTCTAAACGTGGTATTTACACGTCAAACTTTTTCTATCAAATTTCATCCATTTTGACTGTTTTTCTGACGTCATACACACGCCCGGGCGCGTTTTCGTGCTTTTGTAGTGTTTCGTTTTTGACCGAAAACACGAAAACGCGCACGGACTGGTGTATGACGTCAGAAAGACAGTTGGGATCGATAGAACTTGATTGACTTGTCAAATGGGCTTTACGAATGTTGCGAAGCAACCTTAGTTAAAACAATGAATTGCGCGTAATGAAAACAAAATAAAAATTTCCCCGTTATTTTTGACGGATTATTTGACTATAGTTATACGGATTACTTCGATTTTTGTGTGTGTGTGATTTTACACAAAAAGCTGTTTTGTATCATGTTCAGTTTTCCTAAATGTAGTTTTGAGTGTTATGAACTAGGTATGGATATCTCTTGTTTATTTTTATTCAGTTATAAATCTTGGAACATTATAATGAGTATTAATGAATCAATATCTTTTTTAAGCAATATTTTTAAAATAGGTATGGAAAATCGGTACTTGTCTTTTTCGAAATATTTTTATTCTTGTATAGTATTCCTATATAGCAATAGTTCTGTGCAATTTCACACAAAAAAAAAACAAAACCAACAATCGTAATTACCAAACAACTATCACCAAACATACAAAAACATTCTATTTTTTACATACATTAAATTATGTATGTTTTTTTTTTAATAGGGTCGTTTTGATTAGCAAAATTTCCAACTGCCTATCACAACATGTTTAAAATCATTGAAATGAAGGGTTGATGATGATGATGATGATGATGAGATTATCGAAATGAGATTTGCCTAGACTTACCTTGCTGGATGATCGACGAATATTGCAGATAGAAGGATATAGACATGCGGGGAAATGTAAGGAAAATGGAGGGGAATAAAAGGGGGAAATGGACCACCCACCACCCACCTGCCAACACTGTTGCAGGGATTAATTTCCTGCGTTGAAATTTTCCCGGGGACATCAACAATGGTCCAACTCTCCGACAGGAAGTAGGGGAAGAAGACCGCGTTATCATCCGCTTTGATTGACAGCGTGTCAATCAGTAGCTTACCACGATGCCATTTATGTGTTAGGAAATAGAACCGTATCTCTGCATAGAGGAGCGAAGCGGATCCTTAGATTGCGATTTTTCTCTGGATGTGTTTTGTTGTGTTTTTTGTGTGTTCTTCCCTCTTTTGTTTTCCATTCTTGATTCTGCCCAGAAACTCATTTTGTGTAACGATTGTCTTTTATATTATTTTTTATCATTTTCATTGGGTGTGAATATTGACGGGTAGTATCTCGTTTGCTTGATCACTCTAATAAGGAAGTTTGTTTGTTCTGTTTTTGCACTTGGAGGAAATAGGATTCGATTGTTTAAAAACAAACACTCGTTAGGACGTGCATTGTCTTTTGTTTACTCTTATCTCGTGTTTTGTCAACTGAAAGTTATCAAAAAATTTATAGTCTAAATATGTGGACTATGAAAGGGATGAAAAAACACATTAAACTTGTATCTACAGCAATCTCTACAATATATGCAACTTTCTCGCCAATTTGTTTGTTTTAGAAAACTGTTTGAGTCTTGTCACTGGGCATTGATCATCACAGCGTAATGTTGATGTTATCGCTAATATTCAAATGTTTATGTTGTGGGACTTTTATCGTTTTGTTTTTTGTTTTTGATAAATCATTCAGAACATTATGCATTTTTTTTCCTATGGGAAATCACTGAATTTGTCACGCCGATACGATCATTGACACATATGGTAATGAGAACTGTCATCTCAACTTGCTCGATAGGTTTGACCACAACACAATGGTCTACTAGCGATGATTGGCAGTCGATGAAGGAAAATTGGTTTGATTATAGTTAACCATTGTGACGTAATTGAAACACACAACTTGGTCTACAAACATTATTTCTAATTTCATGGAATGAAATTTGCTATTTTATCCATAAGGGTTAGGTTGACTTGTAACGAATGGATACATAAATATAGATACGCACTATTAGTCATAGTTTTTAATGACCAACTTGTCTTCAAGATAAGAATGATTTATAGTGCATAGGCCTCATGAAATGATATGTAGGGTGCATGTAATGATATGTTTTTAACACATTGAAACGGCTAATTTTAGTCGTATGCCAATGAATGGTGGTTTCACGTATTGCTTATTATGGCTCGTCTATGTTATTACTGCCTGTATTTTTATTTTCTATTATTATTTTTTAGAAACCTTAATATATTAATTTGTTAGTTCAGAAATGGTGTATGGCTATTTGAATTCTATACATTGCCGGTAACATATATACAAGAGGTTCCTTGAAATTCTCATGTCTATAGATGTATTTAGGTAAATTCTTCATAAAGTTTTCATTAGGTAAATTCTTCGAAAATCAGTTCTTCGAAAGCTATTCTTCGAAAGCAATTCTTCGAATGATCAATTCTTCGAATGATAAATTCTTCAAAATTTTTAAATTCTAAGTCTAATCTTCAAAGTCCTAACCTAACCTAACCTAGGTTAGTCCTAACCTAACCTAACCTAATTTGAGAAATTAAATTTTTCACAATAAAATTGATTTCGAAGAATTGATGTTCAAAGAAAAGCTATTCGAAGAATTGATTTTTCGAAGAATTGATTTCGAAGAATTGATATTCGGTCGGATACCATTTATAAGTTCTTTGCTACTTTAGATTACATAGTTGTTTTTGTTTGTTTTTTAATATTAATTTATTACACAGGATATTGCACTCTTTTTAGGCTATTTGATATAATGCAAAACTAAAGACAGATTAACACAGAACACTGTTTTATGCTATTTATTTGTTTTGTTTTTTTAAATTGAGTATATATTTATTCATGACTTGGTAACTACTTTTCTGTGTCAAACCCAGGATTTCCATGTGTGGAACAACAACACGTTGACATACCTCTCAAGACATCGAGGAGGCATGTCATTTCGCAACTGTTCACCTTTTGCTGTTTAAAATGACTTAACATCCAAAAAACCGATTCTCTTCACCCACCCGATCATTAGTAACAATCATCGCAGCACGAAAAGCTTCGTCTTTTTCGTGCTGTGGAGAAAGTCTCGTCTTTTCAGTGCCATTGCTGATAGTGGGAAGTCAATAACAGTTATCCTAGGGCTTCAGGGCCGGACCAGTGCTTAAGTAGCGGATGATTTGACAGAAAAGGCATTTTGTAGATTGATCCACGAGCGATAAGACATCGCTATGTACTCTTCAAATGCCATGCTAGAAGTTATGATGGAAAGTCATCATCATCATCATCATCATCATCCACCCTGAAGGGTTGCATGGCTAAGTTAGCAATAAACCCTCCGAAGTTTTTAAAGAGGATGAAGATGATAGGTTGATAGGCACGCTTTCCGCAAGCAATCTTTGCATGTTAATGCGCAAACGATGCTCTCTGGTTTCGAATGACTCATTATTTTGCTTTGGGAATCGCGGCATTAATGAGAAAAGGAGCAAGGTTGAATGTTTTTATTTCACTGGTGGTGGTATATTTTCGGTGCTTTGAACTAAATTCTTCAACACACTTGGTGCTAGTTAAAGAATCACAAATGGAAGTTATTGGGTTTCAGAATTGAAGCACTCAGAATTAAAAGTTGTAAAGTCACAGACTTTTACCATTACATTTCACAGTGACTCAACAACTTCTAATTCTGAGTGCCTCAATTAGGATACATTTTTATAATTTGTAATTGTAGCTTGATTTTCTTGTTCGATTAGCTCGGCCTCCTGACACACGCAAATATTTTGGTGTGGTATTTGGAATAATTTGTGTATAACCGTAACCTCAGCTTCTTGCCCACCAGTTTTCATTGGTTGGGCAAGAAGCTAACGTCACAGTTGTCCACCATTAGCTCGAATTGCCACCAAAAATTGCTCGTGTCAGAAGGCCCTTATAGATTCGATAGGTTTATTCAATTAGCTCATTGCAGGATCTTGTTTCTATTTTTCACCCTATTTGCAAGCATTGTAAAAAAATGGGTGATAGTTTATGTTTGTGAACCTGTACAATTTTATTTCAACTCAATAGTAACTAATGTAAAAGATCATTGAGCAATGTTACATTAACTTAATTAATTTTCATTAAACATTTATTATAAATTATATTTCTTCATTTCATTTGTGTTCCAATTTCAAATTTGCCAAACCATGTATGTTGCCAACACCTCCACAAATATTCTTTAGGGGTAACCATCTTTTAAAAAATATGGTTTTAAAGATGACTAATATTTGTATCATACTGTATCGGGTACTACAATATATGCAGTACTTTGGGGTTAGACGCTCGACCTTGCTTGTAGCGCTATATATAGTATCTGAATTTTGGGTTTGAGACTAGGTAAATTAGTTGAACCAAAACATAGGCTACCTAATAGTCAATTACTGATTCATTAATCATACGTATAATACTATTTGTTTTAGCTAACTTATCCTTGAATACCAAGCGATTCAAAGTGCAGGCAAGTAGCGCCACAAGCGGTTTTTCTGTTAAAAAGAAACGTGCCAAGCAAGGGCGGATCCAGAGGGGGGGGGGCGGTGGGGGCGATCGCCCCCCCCCCCG
>JAQIWH010001586.1:0-30510 GCA_034695005.1 Cryptops parisi
AAATAAACCGAAAATTGCAGAAATTAAAAATTATAATACTCAAAAGTCGCATAAATCAAATATCGAATTGCTCAAGTTACTCGAATATCAGATTGGGTAAGATTTAATTTGCATAAATCCGAAACATGCAAAAAAATAAAATAAATGTATTTTTGCAGTATGTATGTAGGTGTATGTATATCTGTATATACCAGTAATTTATATAAAAAGTAAGCTTAAAAGACATTTTAATGTTTGTACTTGTTTTTCATTCAAATTGTTGAACTTAAAATTAATGAACAAGAAACTAGTTTTTAATTCTCGAATGATCATCATGTTGTTATTGTGTTGGTGTATTTTTTTCTCTTTAAAAAGCAAAAGAAGCCAAATGTAGTTTTTGCATGCCCACAAATATCATGTGAAATGTCTCTCGGGTATTTAAGATTTGCATTTTATTGTAGCGTATGTGCAGTTGAAAGTTTAGGATTTCCCTGTAATATTTTTCTCTGTCTGTCTCCGGAGAAAATAGAATAACATTAGTTGAGCTAAAGTAAATGGAAAACCATTACAAATGAAACAAGCTGGTGCTTTATTGAAGATTGTGCTCTGCACAATGGCTGAAAAATTTTCATTTAACTTTGCCAAAAGTTGCACAAGGTCTGCGCGATGTTGGTGTCATTTCTTAGGTAGCACCACAGGACATTGTTGTTTTCAAAAGCACCAAATAAGAAAAGGGTGCCACTGAAAGAGAAAACCCATTGCAAGTTGATTTGAATCCTTGTTTTTGAGGATTCGCCAGATGGCCTTATGACCCTTTCTTTCATCGGGCTTGCGAGTGTTTCCATCTTGGACTCTTGTTCTACCACGAAACAAGTCGGCTGTAAGCAGTCGGCCTGTGCATTTGTTTTGGCAAAGCAATGGGGCCCTAATTTTTTTAACGAAGATGTTTTAAACCTACAACTTCTCCCATGACAAACTTTTCATAGACATTCATTGAGAAATTTGCTATTTATTTACTTAAGTTAGTAATACTAACTGAACCATAGGTTATTAATGAACATGAAAAAAGCGCTATTGTGACAACTTCAAGCTTAGAATCATCGCACTTGAATCTTTCTAGTCCTTTTAGTTTATTTTTTTCATAATTATGTTTCATTATTTTATTATAAAACAGTTCAATCCGGACCACAATGAAAAAGAATAAACCATACAAAATAAAACAACAAAAAACTAGAATACAGAATATACAAAGAGAAAGCATATAAATAAAAACATCCAAAATTTTTTATTTATTTTTTATTTTATTTTATAATTAGACATCCCGTAGAAACAAAATGCATGTACACAACTGAAAGTCTAACAATAAATGATATAGTGATACTTTTTTTAAATGAATGCACTTCAGTGAGCATTTTTGTTCGACACAATGAAAATGGAGTTTGCGAATATAAAAGGGTATTTTATTCCATTGTGGGATACAGTTATAAGGGAATCTGTTGCAGGTTTGACTAATCAAGTTTGACTAAGCAGGTTTGATTTATAATTTACAAATTATAAGTAATTTCACATAATTGAAATATCACTTTCAAGTGTATTGCATTGATCACTAGACATTGATTCACTTAATTGTTTTCTCACCCTAATTGGCATATTATTTCACTTATTGAAATTATGGTTAAGAAAATGTTTATCTAAAGTTTGATCAGCAATGGATAAATTCAAACGAATTTGTATCACGATGACAAGGTACATCATGCATTATAAAGATTGTAGGCATGACATCAATTCATTAGAATAGATATCTTATCATTCGAGTAAAATTTGTCTTCTCTCAATTAACCTTGAAAACGAAGGTTAATTGAGAGAAGACAAAACTTTGAAGACACACATTTCAACAACGGTAGTTCGTTCAGTGTGGAAGTTGTGGATCTATTTCCACACTGAACAATGCAGGGGATGATTTTTATTTATAATAATTTGTAGGAGTTCCTTCAATCAATAATACTATATAAAACGATGGATTGTAAGTAATTTTTACATTTTTCAGAAATTAATACATTATTATTCTACCGAATAAATTATTGGTGTTTTCGAATTAATGTTTTTTTTTTCGGATTTGAGGTTGTTGATTTTTTTACTAAACAATTAAGGTATCTACTTTTCTTGATTGTCGGATAATTCCTGCGTGGTAAAATATTTGTTTTATTTTTATAGTTATTTGGGGTTTTTCTGTAAATTGTTATGTAAAACATTTTTTATTTCTTGTTTAAGGAAAAATCCGTTTCTGTTTTTTTTTAATCATACACTGATGTCAAGATATCTTGATCGTCTCTGCTACAGTATATCTCTGTTGATGCTCCGTTGCACGAACAGAATGTTCCTCAACAGATGGAATAAGACTATCTTTTTTCTGATCCGAAACTCAGATGCAGTTGATTGCACAGCAATGTTACCAAGAAATGAAGGTTATTTCTATTAATATTTAAGATCTGATAATATTTTTGTCTTTGTATTGTTTTTTTGGGTTTTATTTTTATATTCTGCATTGTCTGTTGAGTTGCACATTTTCCTCGGTCGGTCGAGCAATAGGAGGCAAATGGTGAAAGGCCATAGCTGAGAGTTATCTTGGCGACACGGTGACTATCCCCTTAAACCCAATGTAGCGATGCGCTCTTCAACCCTTTAAAGAAGAAATGTCCGCCACACATCGTAAACTTGAGTGAGATGGTGGTCTCCAAAGGAACCGTTTTTGCACCCGCTTACTTTTCACTATAGCCCACGGCGTAAACAAAAACTCAGAAATGGGTGCTCTCGAGATGGTCACTTCATGTTTCATCTAGGGTTGGCATTTGCCAGCCATAGCAGTGCCAAATAATTTCCACACAATGTGTCATCTCAAAAAATTACATTGTTTTTGAAAATCAGCAAACGGGATGAGCAAGATTCATGATCAAAACAGGGAAGTTCACTTCTGAAATATCACTCTCGTGTCTTGGGTTTGAGTTTTATACTTTATTTTCAATGTAACTGGTACAGTGCCTAAGATGAGACCCGTAATAAGTCTAGCTTACAGTCAGATTTGAATGTCATCTTTGGAAAAATTTAGATCACGGAAATAAACGTAATTTAAATTATATACATTTTATTATAATTCAGCAAAATACTGACGTCACAATTTCCTACAAATTACTTCACTTGCTACACCAAATATTGCGAATGTCTAGAAACCACGTTACAAATTATGACAATAAAATTTTAATCTAATAGGAACCAATAAAGGAGAAAAACCATTTTTTATCTGTTTTAACAAATTCTAATACAAACGCACTTTACTGCGTTCGCTTCAGTCTTTCATAATCGGTTTAGAGCTATTCTTTTACCTCGACAAAATAAATTTTAGCATATTAGATTCTAGTAATAGTTACGGATTACAAATTGTTCATTCATAATGACAATTTCCATTTCGATTACAATATTACTGATAATGGAACGTTACATGGAAATTGAAATTCAGGCTTATGTTTGAGGAAAAATGTAATTTTTTTTTGAAATGTTTTCTATTCGGAAATTGTTCTTTTACCGAAATTGGCAATCAATAATTTTAATCATAGTTTATTTCTTTCTTTTATAAGTTTCTGAAATCTCCAAATCAGAAATGGTGCATCATCAAAAAGAACAAAACAAAAAAAGACAGGAAATAGGTCCATGGGAAAAACATTTCATTTTTTTACATGGAAAAATGCTTTCCTGTTTCTCTTTTCTCTTGGTTTTTAAAGATATCTTATCTCATTTTGCTCTCGACTGTTGCAGATGAAACTATTTTCTTGTTTTCTCACTTGGAAGAAAGGAAGCTTGAAATGTGCGAATATGAGATGCAAACTGCTGTTCAATTCTATGATTTGCAGATATGAGTTATAGCATCGATTTGTATGTACAGATTAAGAACAATTCAATTTTTTACGTTTTGAGATCGTCGATTAAAAATTTTAAGAAAATGGAAATAAATATTATGCTTCTGAAAGTTGTATCACCAGGAAATTGTAGTATACGTCAACCAAAAATTAATATATTATATACATGTACAGTATACTTTACAAATCGTATGCAAAGTCGTTTGCAAATCTTGATGGGAGAACAAACATTTGCTTATTTTACAAAATATATGTATGTTCTCTCAACACTACCATGTGTGGGGCTGTAAATTAAATTTACAAATTATAGACTTTTTTGTTTACAATTTTTCAATCTCATTGACTTTCAAGTAGATTTACCAAAAAAAAAACAAGAACAAGAACAAAAGACACATTTTTAATAATCTTTTTTTTTTTTACTATGTTCTTTGTTTTTGAAATATAACGAGAAAGATTTAAGTAGATAAAAATAAATATCTTTTTTTTTAAACGAAAAATATTTCAAATGTGTCAACTTTAACTGTTTTGGTCTATGAAAGACGGTAAATTTTGAAATTAAATTGCACTTTTTTTTAAGCAAGAAAACATATTGACAGTGTTTCACTAGTTGAACTTGAGTTATGTTTCGTGTGTTTTCTCCTTATCTACATCAGCGAAACTCTCAACATTCAGATTAAGAAATTAACTGATACACTTGATCCTGACCAACCTTAAATTTTAAATCCTGGACTTGGAATAACATAATGAAAAACAATAAGAAGAAAAACAAAAACAAAACCCTTACCCTACTTACGAGATCCTCAAATTCAACAAACACCCGAATTTTTTCCTTATTTTCGAAAGAATTTGTTAAGGAACATCACACAAACAAAACTCACATTAACCAATCTTGCTGGATAACAGACAAATTACTATACAAACGATTGAATTACAAATGATTCACATTTTTTGCAAAGGTAACACTAGACAGCAATTCGTTTCAAAATAATTGAATTGAATTGCTATAGAATCGGTTTTCTTTTCACCTTTGTTGCTATAAGAAAGAAAGAAAACTTGTTGACACCAAAAATATCGGTGAAGGGAAATAGTTTTTAAATTTGGTAGTTGCAGCTTTTCAAAACCTCTCTCTCGAGTGCATTCTGCAGGTGTTAGGAGACATTCATGGTTCGGAAAAGCAATGTAAATATGAGAATATGCAGCGCCCAATTTCAAATTAAAATTGGAAACATTTGAAAAGAAAAGCAGTTTTTTATTTCACTTTTTATTTATTTATGTTTTTTTTTCTCTTTTCGTTTCTTCCGTTTCAAGCGACTTGTAGCTATTTTTCAACCCTGGTGCAGAATAAATTCTTAGCGGTGTAGGGGTTCTTTTCTGTCGTTTCTACTTGCGACAGCATTTCACGATATTGTTGATGCGATAGGGATGACATGAGATGCTGAATATTTAGGAGTTGAGGGACTCGGAAAGTAGAAGCTTTTCAGCAGTCACAAGAAATGCAGCAAGCGAGCAGCGGCCGTTTTCCAGATACCTGGAGTGTTTTAAATTATAATTTGGCAGTATCGGGGGCTTGCCGAGCTTTGAATAAACTCGTTGCGACTGTAAAAAGCTATCCGTGACAGCACATCTCACGTCAGCGTCGCATCCATTTTTTCTTCTTTGCGTTTCCTTTTTTTGCATATGAAAAGCTTAATGATTATGGCAATGCAATGTTTTCCTTACCCGAATTTTTTTTTTCTTCTTCTTCGATAATTCCTTAATTTAGAAGCGACTTAACAGAATTTTGAGAGTGTTCTCTCAGCTGCGCAAGTTGATGCAGGAGTTGACAGTCAATAAAACATTTACTTCCAACTGGCAAAACATAATCTGTCGCTGGGTGATAGATTTATTTAAACGTCGCTCCAAGCTTACAGTCGTAAATAGAGCCATTGGAAGTTTTTTAATGGGTTTTGAGAAGAATTTCCATTTTTATCATTAAGATTGGAATAAGAAATTCTCGTTTTTTTTAATAGCTACGAGAACGAAAAAAATAATATTTTTTTTTTATTTTTTACTGATATTAGTTTTAAATGAATTTTAAGTTTTGTTTTTCAGCATTGAGGTGCTAGACGAACGAAATGAAATGAAAATTCGAATTAGGTTTTTCTTTGCTCTAAGAATTCTCAAAAATTCGAGATTTTAAACCCTCGTAAAAACATCTCATAAATTTCATATAGGTCTCTGCTGTGAGTGATAGCAAACTAATGCCTTGCAATCAGTACCAACAAGCAGGATTTTGTCACCAGCTTTCACCATGAGCTCAAATGATTTGAAAATATGAGTAGATGGATCACTGTTGAACACGGTCTTGTTTATGAGTTTGATGATGTGAGAAATGTTTAGAGAATATGTAAAATGTCACTTCGTCGTCATATCAGTCATATCGCACACGATGGTACGTTTTAGGAGTTTTTTTTAACTGCTTACATCAAGGTGATATACTAATATCTTTGTGGTTTTTTAATTTTGTTCTACCTGATGTAGGTAAAATGCTGTGGTTGTTAACTATGAATTTAATCTGGTGAAATGGGGCTTGTTGAATGATGTAAATTAATTTCCTTTGCTCAGGAATTTTCTGAATTTCCAATTTTGAATTGCTATACTGGTGACCCAAAAGTTTATTTAACCGTAGGCATCTTTAACAATATAATTACGGTGAAAGAATTTTTTGGCCACCTAGTATTATAGTAACTCAATGAAAATTACACAAACGAACTGCATAAACATAAATTGTAAGTAATCTAGACACCTCGTCGTTACCACCACGGGGGTTAATTTCTAGTTTTCTATATTGTTTTCTAGCTCTGTATGTGTGTGTGAGTATGACATTTTTAGTAACGAGTTGCCAAGTAATAATAGAAACACGAAACCAGGATTACAACAATTCTAACACCCGTCATTGTTGACGGGCATACAGCTAGTCCTTTATAAAAATTTTCATCTCTGTGTGTTTGTCAACATAACGTGGTTTGTCAATAGTAACGATTTACCAATTAATAATAATAAAAACAACAATGAGAATTACAACAATTTTTCTGCTTGTTGTTAGTAAAGGGTTACTAAATAATAATAGAAACACAACTATGCGATGATAACCATTTTAACACCCATCATTGTTGAAAAGCACACAACTAGTAATAAAATACATGACTATTACATCTACTTAAAACAATTTTGATGAAATCTTCCTACACCGATGCATTATATTTTGTTTAATTCTAAATAATTATTTAAAATACTTCTGTATACATCAATATAAAGTATTTTTTAATTTAATCCTTTCAATCAAAAAATTATTCACCATTCTTAAAATGCCATTATTCGTTATTGAATTGTAACTACCTCCTGTATTACGATGAAAGATTTAGACAAACTAGGTGGTTGCTTTATATTCATGAACCCTTGAGCCCCTTTTGTTGTACTTGTGGCAGTTTGGTATGTAACAAGCTGTTCTTGCACAATGAAGCATTCAAAAAGCAGAGTGGTCACTTCTGCAACCACCACATCTCCTTCCGGAATAATTGGTGTAAATTAAGACAATCTGTAAACCGCAAATTGAAGTTGCAGGACCCGCTGGGACGGACCCTAGTATATTGGTCCCTGTTTTCTAGGATTTGTTGTTCATACACCTGAGGTGCAATTGAATACTGCTCATCCTGTGACCTCCATTACAAGTACTCTTTAATTCTCTTGTGCATTCATTGTAGGCTGCGGTTGGTGAAAACAAATCGTGGTGTTGGACCACATTTTACTGAGGACGATGGTCATGCTGTGATGCAAAGCACACACCCATAGACATGCAACTGCCATTATGTCTGGCATTTGGGATTTAGTTGTTGTTATTTCTTTTTATTTCTGTTTGAGTGTTCGATAAATTTAAAAGAGAAGCGTGTCCAGGAGGTCATTAATATTTAAACTTTGTTTCATACTTTCTATTTTAGTATGAACTTTCAGTAAACGATTATTTGTGATGGTTGCAAAAGTTGGAGGTATTAAAAGCAGTATCCAGAGCGGAAACACTGTGAGTAAAAGTGTTTAATATTTAATGAAACTTTGTTGATGGTTAATGGGAAATTGCTGTCGGTTAAATGAAAATTGATGTCGTGGTGAGGTTTTGTTGTTTGTGAATTTATTGCGCTGAAATGTTGGGGAACATTTTAGATCTAAGGTCATCCTGCTTGAATAATATTCTCTGCTGAAACTTCGTTAGCAAGCATTTATGAGGTTAGTTGAAGAACTTTAAAGATAAACTCTTTCAGAAATTCGCTTTTTTTGTTGGTATAGAATTTTCGGTACATTTTAATACAATAAAAAAGAGAAATAAACTATCTTTAACATTATTAAAGGCTTTTTAAACTATCTTTACAATTTTATTGCAGTTAATTGCACATAAGTGTACTGAATTTTTGTGTGATACAGGATGTCAATGTATTATTCTGAAAGCAAAGTTAGGGCGAGCTTGTGAGTCTTTTATACACCTAAATGGTTAATGTTGTTTTTCTCTATCGCTGACAAGTTGTAATGGAACAACCCACAGTAAACGTTCGTCTCCTTTGCGAGAGTAATGGTTACATGAAGGTTGCTCAAGTATTCATAAAGAAAGGGCTTTCTTAAGTTTAAAATATGCATGTCTACACATAATATTGCGTTTCTTTACATTTGTAGTTTGGAATTCAAACGCAACGAGTTCTTTGTTTGTTTGGTCTTCTCTTTTTTTTTATTTTGGTAATTTGTGAAAGCCATTCTCTCATGTCTGTTTTCCGATTTTTTTCTCTTCCTGTTGAAATTGCTTTATGCTGTTTTTATGTGGCCTAACATTTTCGTAGATGTAGTTGATTCTATTCTACCTGAACAACTCCTTTCCTTTGTCCCAAAACTTTTTTTCTGTGTTTATATTTTTTTGTTCTTTTCTGTTTTGGAGGTGGCCGATTATCACCCTTAAGTGCAGAGCTTCTGCACTTCGACGGTGCACTTCCCCATTTCGGGCAAAGAAAGTTTATGTAAATAGGTCCTTAATGCACCTCCTAATGGCATTGGGTCAGCTTGAGGCTCATGTTTTTGCATCGACTGCTCTAGCTGTGTTCTTGGAGCTCCCATCTGAACAATTACGACCCTAGCATGCACTGTGGTTGCCAAGGTAGCAGTCCGGGTAGTGGTGAAAAAAAAGATGTCCCCTCGTAGATGTTTGCTATTCATATTCCGTTGGTGCAAACAGGCCTCAACACTTGGCCCGTGCGTTGCAATTCCTCCTCGGTGCTTCTATAATGCATACAATCTGAAAATTGAGCTGTGTCGCCATTCATTCTTCATGTCGTCCCTTATGTGCATTGCTTATAAATTATGCATCTTGTGTGATAATTCTTGTCTGAACAAACTCGGTGGATTTTTTTTCTGCACGTTTTAGTTTTTGGGTTAGAGTTAGCAGGAATTCCTTGAAATATATATTTTGTGGGTTTTGAGAGTTTTTGTAATTTCAAGTTACAGGATTAAAATATTTTAAGGGGAAACTTGTATTCGCTTGCTTGAATATTATTTTTCGTTTGTTGAGTAATTTGTCGCGTTAGCTAACTTTTTCTGTTATTAAAAATATGCCACGTTTTATTATGATACAAAGTGAAGGCTTTTAAAAACATTTATAAATAATGTATTAGTAAAATAAATTGGTACAGGCCAAGCCAGTTTTTCAACTACCTTGAACATCAAACAAAAAGTTTTACATAGTTTTTTTTTTATTGCTAGTATGATTATTCAATGTTTTTCATACCTACAGTACCGGTATTGTATAATATGAAATATGCAAAGTTTCGAGTTATATGTTAGTCAATGGTATAGAATCCAGGCATTCTATAAAATGCGAAACTTTCTTTACTCAATGTGTAAAATTTGCATTGAAAGAATAGTTACGTTATGCAAAGAATTAGGTTAGCTTTAAAGCTAGGCCTAACTTTAGACGTTAATATTTTTTGAGGAAATGCTGTCAACTAACCTGAACTTACCTAAACAGTTGTATACAAGATTACATTTATTACTTTGCCAAAGGAGACAAGGCATTCTACAAAATGCTAGAAATACTGTGCATTGCCGATAGCTTATGTTAAGCAATAATTAGTTGTTTTTATATTCTTTGAAAAGTGAAAAACTTAATATCCGACTGAAGCCAATCGTCATAAAAATAACAAAAATATATCATAAGTTGTACCATAGCATGTTGTACTAATTCAAATGTCATATGACTGTGTATATATGTCACATTGAGTGAACTCAAATATTGAGTGCAACAAGGATCACACGGTGACGTTATACTTTGTAATTTTCTGATGCTTATAAGCGACAATGCACTAGTGACTACTGAATCAATACAAGCAGGGTAGAACATGATTCAGAAAAAAACACTACATTCCATTATAGTTGAAAGTCACCTGTGGTATAATGGTCAATGTAGTAAACATTGAAAATAGGGGTAGAGGAAGAACTTCTTACGTATTTACGGTCGGCATAAACCACGATCCGTTTAGTACACTTAGAAACGTTTCATTTTTATTACTCATAGAGAGAGGAAATCATCAATTTAATGGCTCTGTAACTGCAAAGAAGACGAAGAGCTTAGTCGAGACTTATTCTGTTAAGCTCTGGTTCGGAACTTAGCTACATTTAATCCATTCAACTATTTCTTCAGTATTGGAAATCTTTTCGTGTGTGCCTTGTTTCGTAAGAACTTTGGTGATCACTTCTTGTAACACAGTAGTGATCAAGATGGCCATCAGTGGTTCACGTCCTCTCTCCCTCCTTTTCGGGGAGGGTTCTTCACTTTCTTGAGCGAACAGTTGATGTCCATCATAAGCTAGCATGAGTGGTGTGCTAAGAAGGGGCGCATGGGTGGAAAGAATGGAGCTAGTTCTCGGTTGCTAAATTGGAGGCTTCGTGATGTGTAAACCTCGGGAAAAGCTCCTCTCTTTCTTATTTTTCTTCATCTTGCGTTTTCTTGTTATTTTTTTTTTATCATCCTTTGCTTCACTTTTTACATCAGCTCTAGCTCTTCCCCCTTTTTTTTCCATCTTTTTTGCACCTTCTTTTGTTCATCTGCTGCGCGGCTTAAGAGCCTATTCAGCTATGATCTCAACATTTTGACTCTCCACCTTCTACCTCACTGGGATAAATTGAAGCTGTGGTGCGGAAGCTTAAAAATCATGATCTGCTAGCACCTGATGAAGACACGTGTGACTAATGATGTCTAACGACATCATTCTCGTCAAAGAGTGAGCTGTGGAAAAATATTGCGTTTACGTAGAAAATGCATGATTAAATATTGTTTGCATCGTTGGTGTTTTTGGTTCTTAGCAATATAACTTTATATTAATTTTTTGAAATTACGTGGCGAATTCATTAGGATCCATTCCGCAGATAGATTGGTGAAGGCTTGATACTTTCATTGTGACTGAAATGAGTTGCTGGTATCTAAAAGGGCATCTAATTAAAACATTAATTATAAACGAAAGCTTCACTCGCCCATTTCACCACTGCTACAGTATGTTTTGATGTGATGTGCATCAATGTAAAGTAATATTTTATTTCCCGCAAAAAAAAAATAAGAAATAAGAAAAGCTTTAGGGTTGGAAGTCATTCTTTATTATGAAAATGATTCTATGAGACAGTCTAAAAAATGCGATTGACTACAGGTTTTATTGAATATATTAGACGCAGTTGTAATGTATTGGATGCAGGATTCATTGAGTAATGCAAGTTCTGTACCTTTCAGTTATTTATGTGTGCATTTTGGTAGAAATTCGGGTAGTTTGTGTGCTTCTTAAACATCATATACCTAAATTTGGTCAAAATAAGTTATGACTTATATTAATAAAAATTGTGACGATTTATAACCGCATTTTAAAATAGATACATCTACATGTTTATCACATTAAACAAGAACTACGTATACTACGTGTCTTTTTTACATATTTGTTCATATTTATGAAAAAATTTAAAACTGCCGTAAGATCAATACAAATTTCATTTAGTTCTAAAAAACAAGTACATGAGAAATAGTTTTTAAGCATACTCTTTGCCTACTGTCATGTGCATACATAACTATGTATTGTATGTACATACACAATGCAAACAAAATTGATTTCTGCATGTTTCAATTTACGCGAAATTTGACTTCTGCGATTTAAATCTTATGCACTTTCTCAGTAATTTTGATACTCAATTTATGCGTGTTTTGAGTAATTTAATTTTTTATTCTGCACGTTTCGATTTATGCGAATTTTAATTTATGCAAAATAAAACTTATTTGACTGTGGAATAAATAGACATTTGATTTATGCGAGTTTGGAGTAATTTCCATTTTTGATTTCTGCAATTTTGAATTTATTTATTTATACATATACGATTCGTTTTACATTGGACGACAGTATACGATCAATTTTCAGCTTACTCGCTCACTTAAAAACAAGCCAATATAAAGAGTATAAAAAATAAATATCTATTGTTTTCTAAAATGAACTTTTGTGTTATCCTATACTTTTCAGGGTACGATCTGCTTCTTTTATGCATATTGTACTTTATGGAAGCAAAAATAATGATTTACCTAAAAGTATTGGAAAATACTTTGAAACTTGCATGAGGAATTATTTCAATATAAAAACAGTTGACGTTGTTCAAAGATTCACATATCAAATGTAGGCTACGTATAAACAAAAACAGAATAAATTATCAATACATGAAGCTATCAAATGTTTTTGAATTGTTTGCAACATCTGAAAAATATATGGCATTTCTTGGTGATATGATAGATTGGTATGGATTTTTCTGTTCCAAAATTGTTGGATATATTTTGTTTGCTTTAAAGGATTTTCTGCTTTTGCTGTATTATTGTCTTTAGATTTTATTTTTCATTTTGCTTCTCTGTATAAGGTAGCCTACTTCAATTTTCTAACGTAGGATCATCTTCTTTTTATGACGTAAAACAAAGATTATATGGCATGCATAGTGAGTAGATCGCGCTATTTAATTATTCTGAATTCAGCTAATCCTAAAAGCTGGTGAAATAGCTCTAACCGCAACTTAAAACCCATCTATAAAACAAACTCCGAGAACAATTTAGAGAATGTTACCTAGACTTTACTGCTTTGTATCGATTTGCGCCAACCTTGGTGCAACTCGTGAAGATATTGGTTCTGAAGTAATGTTATTTTTTTCTAAAAAAACAAGTAATGAAAATAGAAAAACCTGAAAAAACCATGCACCATAAAAAAAGCATTTTTGTTGTCAGGTGTTAAAATTTATACACTGATAAACTACAAGAGTGGCGGTATAATTATTGTTTGCAGGTTCTTAAAAATCCTGTTAGATCCGTAATTGAGCAAATTGCATGGTGATTGACGTGATTTGAACTTCGTAATAGGTTGCTGTGATATGGATTTTATAAGTGAGACCTGAAAAAAATCATTTTACAACGGATATTCTAATAAAAGTAACACTTAACATAGTTTTAATATAATATCTGTACAATTTTACACATATAATTTTTCTTGTTAACGTATAACCTTTTGATTGGATATAAATATTTCGTAATTATTCATTAGTGTCATTGGAACACACATTTAAACCCCCTCTGATGACATTATCCGGTCATCAAAGGTTTCTTGCACACATTCAGGGCATGATATACCACCCTGCTAACTTTCAATTTCCTAAGCCTTAGAGTTTTTTCGCAAAAATGTGACAACACAAACCAACTAACAATAAATTCGCTTTTATATAATTGTCACACACACCCCTGAAGACACTGTTTAGTCGCCAAAGGTTCCTACTTCACTTCGTTGTACAACCCAACTGCTTGTCAAAATTCATCTTCCCAGACTTTGTGGTTTTCTCGCAAAAGTCAACCAATGCTCTAAGTATCTAAAGCGCTTATATAATAAGATATGAAATAATAAAAAATATAAATTGCAGATTTTTAAATTTGACAGTATTTTACTACTAATGGTGTTGAAGCAGTATTCTGAAGTAAATAGAATTTATCTCAAAACTATTTGAATTAAGTGAATGTAAATAACACGAATTTTTATTAATTCAAACATTTTTTTGGTTCTTTTTTTTAACGTGAAATAACAAATCTCTTCAGTATAATTTTAATTGAATTCTTTAGTGAATCAGAATGTTTGTCCAATAATTTAATTAATTTAACCTAAACATTGATTTGAGTTAAATATGTTTTAAACTTAAATTTAATTTTAAATGTGAAAATTGTATATTTTTAATCAAAAGTTTTAAAAACACATTAATGTAAATATTTTTATTACGAAGTGTCCTTTGGAATCGATTTAAAAAGTGTTTTGATGAAATAAAAGTTGTGTAAGTTAAAAAAACGCAAACAATTTCTTATGTAAATATTTTGTTTAATTATGCATTTATTTAAAATTAAAAACCTGCATTTTTTTGCAGTACAGCTATGCAAAATAAATTAAAATAAGGAATGGTATTTTGATTAAAATTTTAGTTATTTTTATTTCATTAAAGTAACTAAAATAAAAGTAATAGGATAGTTTGTTTAATTAGTCTTTATACATGAAAACTAGTCAAATAGGGATTTGACTGAATTTTCACTAATAGTTTATCATTTACTAGAACATGTACAAAACCTTCATCTAACTAATCAACGTCGTGTTGTATCAATAAAATCATATATTTATATATAGGGTGTTCTATAATTTTTAAACTTTAATTGGTTTAGCTACAATAAGATTTATGAGACACTTTGTATAAACTAAGTTATATTAAAAGTCACATTATTAATTGGTGCACACATATAATTTTTTTTACTAATATTGTTTTATTTGTTTGGATAGGCAGTACCATAATTGTTGTTTACACCACGATGAAACACGATATTGATACAAATGTACTTGACATTAAAGAATACATCATTATTTTTTTTTGTCATTTGATGCTTTTCAAAAACCATCGTCATAATATTTCTTCATTATTTTTTTTTTTTACAAAATTAAAACAAAAAAATGCAAAAGCATGAGAAACTCATTTTCTTCATCACAAAACCTTACCGCAAAGTAGTCTATTATTTTGTGTGTTTTTTTTTTGTATTTTTTTTAGTTCATTTAATTTCAGTTTAACTTCTTTGAAGGAGTTTACATTTTCTAGTTTGCTTTTTGTTTTTTTTAAAAACTTGCTTCCATAAAGTTTTTTTTTTTTTGTTCACTTTTGGTTGGCTTAATAATAATCTCTTCAAAAGCATGGAGAGTAGAAATTGTTCCTCTTCAAATGGTAAAGGCTTTGTTTTCCCTAGACTTAAAAAAAATGGAGGCCATTGCTTTTTTTTTTCAATCTGGTTCATCTGTTTAGAGACTCAACTTTCTTGAGGAAATCAACCTAAAGCAGTTTTATCATTAGGAACTTAAGTAAACACAACTTTAATCTAAATTTTTAATATGTCCAATACGTTGTTTTCAAAACGAAAAACAATTCTAAATTTTACCAAAAAAATAACATAACATTTATTTATCAAAATAAACATCATCTGTTCTTTTGTTTTGTTTTGTTTTTATTTACATATAAAAGTTTTATGTAATTATAGTAATATTTTGTATTTTTCTGAAAACCGACCAAAAAAAAAAGGATGAAACGGCATAAAGACTGAAATGGAATGAAAATGAAATCCAAGTTGACCATCTTGGGGAAAGGTTAATGCAGTTTTAGAGTATCGTTTACTATTCACAAATGTCATCGTCGTCTGCAACGAATTTCGAAACCCTGCTGTATTCCTAAATGAGTTTGAAAATTAACTTAGTCAAGAAGTTGCTGAGTGCGAAAGCCTAGAGATGAGTGAGTTCGTTACCAGAATTCATAAACATAATTACGTGGCAGTTTTGATGGTGTTTGTGGGTTCATTAATGGTGCAAATCTGACACCAAATCATTATGTTAACCAGAAGAAAACATCCGTGATTATTTTTCGAGGTAAAATGCAGCAAAGTTTTCCAGTCGATTTTCAAACTGCCGAAGAAAGACGAGAAAGACTATCTTGTTAAGAATAAATTGAGTAATGAAACGTGTAATTGTAAATAGTATCTGGTATCCTCCCTATATTAAGCTTTGTAAGCTGAAAGGATTTTTGTGTTTTTCAATCGAACATGCCTTTTCAATTTAATTTCCGGGAATTCCTGGAATTGAGCAATTTCACAAAAGGGGTATTATTGGAAATCAGCATGCATTTGAAATTCAGCTTACCATGACACATCTATCTGTTAACGAAAGGGATCAAATCAAACCCATAGGCTATTAAACGCATCACAAACTGAATTTTCTTGTCGGCATGATTATGTGACGATAATATTAAACAAGTTAAAAGTGAACTGTTGTAGTGTTACTTACACCACAGTGCTCAGCAATAACCACCACCATTTCATTGTTTTGCATTAGCTGTAAATCTTGTAAACCAGTTAATTATAAAGGTCACAGTGTATAATCGATGGTGTATTTTCCTGCCTCATACAGTACATGTAGTACATGGAGGTATTTGATATGTCAATGAAATTTGTTTTATTCAATTTTGTGGTTGAATATAAAATACAAACTGGCAAGACATGTGAATAAATACAATATAGGTATACGTGTTTTTTGTGTATCTGATTACTGTAATGTTTCCTCATGTTGTGAAAAATGATTATGTATTCACACTATTAAGGTGTGAAATATTAAATTTTATGAACAGTCTGTATGAAATATATTTCATGGTGACAAAAAATCTGTACTATGTAGGCATGAAAAACCTTAAACATTTACTAGTTAAAAATATAACTATATTGTGTTGTGTTGAAAAGCCTTAAAAAGCTGTAGCGATGTGCTGTGTTATTGTGGAAAGCTTGAAAAAAAATGTTACATGACGCTGTGTGTTTGGAAAAGCCTAATAGCAAAAAAGAATTTGCTAGAAGTATATAAAATATAATAGAATCCCGTTTAATTTATTACGATTCTGGAACGATTAGCCAAGCAATACAACCCATACATAGTTCCAAACAAAGTTCTTAAGATAGTTATAAAAAAATAGTAATATATATGAACCTAAATATATTTAGCATAATTTATCATTAAAATGTGAAACAAATGTTATTAATGTGATTTACTGGTCTCAAGTGATTATTTAGATAAAATATATTAATTATTTTACACATTCAGATATTCAAATAAATTTAAATGGTATATTGCAAAACTAGTAAAAAACCCGTGAATCGACAGGCATCTGGCGTCGTCTGGTGACAACATTGAGAAACTGTTTTGTTAAATTTAAATTCGAATTGTGTCAATGAGCTCTAAGTAGACAAACTTACATAAGCAAATTATTATACAGAATGAGTTTTTAGTATGGTTACGTGAGAATATTATAAATGTTTTTTTTGTAATAAAAATGTTGAGCTTGCAGGTATAACAAGCTCACCGTACCTTGATGAGGCTCTACAACGGTGATATTTCCAATGATCTCGCATTGTTACATTGAAAATTAAGAATCGTAGCTGTCAAGTCATATTTAGAAAATTGTAGGCAGTGTTCCATTTAGTCAAAATCCATTGTTGTTTTATTTATTTCCAAGAATGCTATCAAAATAAAAATTGAAACAAATGACATCCTAGAAAAGTAGGTTGTGCAGAGTAGTGCTGCACTGACTTGCAATCCGCAGCACCTTATGTAATACACCTCGTTGGAACAACGGTTGCAACATTGTCGTAGCAAGTGAGATGGTATGTACATAATGTTTACACAATGCGTTCAATGTGGCCACCTTCCATAACCACGCAAGCCTGCAGTCGTTTGTACAGATTGTCACGAACGTCATGACTTCCTTGCTCTCTTGTACAAACTTGCCACAACAATGTTTTAACATGCCATTCCACTCAGTACGACAATATTGCGTGCTAGTGTTCCAATGTGGTTAATGTTAGGTGCTGTGGATTGCAGAACAATGTATTACTATTCTGCACTACACAGGTGATCTACTTTAAGCTTCTAGGGCATTTATTGTTTCAATTTTTATTTCGATTTTATGGTTGAAAATAAATTAAACAGTGAACTCTGACTAAATGGACCCTTGGCTATAACTTTCTAAATATGAGTTGGTATCTATAATTTGTAGTTTCTTTTGTAACAATGCAATTTCATATTTGTAGAAATGCAAAGTTAATGGAAATATCACCATTCGAAAAAAACCTGTGTATGTGCTATTATGTCTAAAACTCAACATCATCATAATAATAAACTTTATAATATTTCCATAGAACCATACTTAATGCTTACCCTGTATGAGATACTTTTCTTTATTAATGGAAAAAATGAACATTGAAATTTGTAATAATTGTTTTTGTAGAACATTTCATTAGCGTAGAAATGCATGAAAAGTTTCAAAATTGTATTATAGAAGTGTTCAAACGCTATAATAAAAATCGTTATTTGATTTCAAAACGAATCAAGCAAACCGAATAATTTTTTTCGTACGTTTGGTACGTCGTACGTAATGCATAATTCAAATTTGTCGAGTTGTTGTTTTTTTTATAACTTTATATTTATATTTTTTATTTTTGGGAAAAATGTTTTTGCTTCGAGTACCTCACATGGTGCCAGTACGTAGTTGGAACATCATATACAGCAGTTGAAACGTTTATTACAACAGTTAGTGTCAAGAAAATCTTGATGTAGGCGTTGCCATTTTGTGAACATTTCAAGTTAATTATTGATACAGCTCAGGTTGCCATAGGTGTTTGTTTTTGCAATAACGCTACTAGACAAGTTGAAAATGCATTGGAATAGTTGGATCATTTAAATCACCAGATAATTGATTTTTAGTGCTGAAAGTGAGATTACTTGCATGTTATGCATTTCATGGTTTCCCATTCGCCGCAGGTTACGACGGTCATAAACGTGCAGTTGGGATGAAGTAAAAAAACCCACCAGCTATGTTCTTGACTATAACAGAGACTTGGGTGCCTCATTCCGTGAGGTTAAAGGGTTTTGGGCGTTGTCGGGATTCCACCACTTGAAGTCTCAACCGCCATGATTTATAATGTTTTTCAAAAGCAGACTTACTCTCTTGATGAAATTTTTTAGCCGTAACAATGGGATAAGAAGATGAAGTTTTTCACGAGGGCAGAGATAAATCCTTATAATTTTTAAATGACCAAGTTTTGAATTTACTTTTTTAAGCTTAAGATTTTTTAATCTTATTTTTTTTTTCGGCAGAAAAGATTTTAATTTGAGCGAAACTTTAACGCAACAATTTGTTAACGTTGTAATGCAGCTGCATTTTATTCGTATTTAAAACCATAATGCAAAGTACTGTACTGCATTTAGCCTATTCAATGAAAGTACATACTCCGTATAAAAGTGGCATTTATTAATGATCTACTGTGTGTGTGGTGGTCGTGTTGGCTTTTTCGCGTTTAAGTTTGTATAATGAAAAGGATTACTGCTGATATTAGAGATTTAAAATTTGTTTTGTTTTTTTACTAAGAGTTTCATAGTCCATGCATTAAATCCATGAGTCTCCCAACTCATTTTGCCACCACCAATTCGCCTCAGCTATAAATTCTCACTCATAAAACTTAGAAGGTGCTAGTTTCGAAAGGCGTTTATTTGGATGGTATTCATGGTGGCTTTTTTCACATGTAATTATGCATGTGGCGCACCTTAATCCTTGAATGAAGCACCATAATCAAATTCTGTAATAGCTACTATAAACCATTGTTTTTCCTTTGCCATTAGAAACAACAAACTGTGTAATTCATATTTAAAGCCCATAAGTAATGAAAGAATCAATAGAATTATTATATTTTTGTTACAACCATTTGCTTATTTAGGCAATACGACTCTTTTTCTTCAGAATAAGGTTATGGTTTACTTCTGTGAACAACATAACTACGGTAAGGCTTATGATATTTATATACCTTGTACAGTTTGTCAAAATTAGTCTTTGCTGATACAACGGCATTGGTTAATGTTCCACTAAACTCCTTAATGAATCGAAGGATTCCGAACAATATAATGATAAGCCACACTTTTTTTAAAAATGATACTTTTACATCAAACTGTCTCTCAGTACTGTTTCTAGTTGGTTCATTTACCAACTAGAAATTTTTCCTGAGACTTCCTGAATTTTCAAAAAAATAGTAGCATAATATAAAAATCATCTTGTTGCTCAGTATGGTACTCTATAGAGCTTCTCACCAGAAAAATTGCTCCCGTGACTTATTTAAAAAATGTGGCTTATTATTTTATTGCCCGAAATCGTTCAATCAAACAATTATTTGGTGATACTACATTTTAAAATTACATTTTACTTAAACTTTATATTGAGTTTTTGTATTGTGCTTAGGAAATAAAGTTGCTTGCTTTCTAAGGGAATACAACCATAATGAAAACAACTACTTTTCTTTATAAAACTGGAAAAAACAATTTCAAAACTTAATGTTTTTAAGTTTTGTTTACGTTTTTCGGCCCGGGTGGGGGGAGGGGTGATGAAACTTTCTCTATGAAAAGATAAATTTTGAGCAACTTTGGAAGAGCGTTACTTATATTAGTAAAAGGAGAGAGAAGTTATTTGTTTATAATGCAAACCACAACAAATAACAAAGCAGTATACCTATAAAAGCTTGTTTATTATGGCTTTCCGTTTTTTCGCTGTCTTGCATTGGAGAGTGAAAGGAATTATGCAGAAGCCTTGGATTCAACTCTTTTCTGCTAGAGTGCTAAAGCAACAGAAACAACAGCGCATGAATACGGAATCTTCAATAGGCTTAGCTGTTCAGTAGTATTGAGTTGCCTTGGGAGGCTGGCTGGTAGTTTCAGTTAGTCGATAGTGCTGGAGGCTCGGACCAAAAAAGCTCTTTCTTCTGTCTATAGACAGGCTGAGGAAATAGATGGAGAAATTGTAAAGGTATCATTTGTAGTCCGCTGTGTAACAGTGCACTGAATAAACGGCCTCGTTATCAGGCAGGCGCGGAGTGGGCTGGCTTTACATACATTACTCGTTGAACAGAATTTCCTAGGTTTGATGGAGATGAGAAAGGAAGACTAGCTGGTCTGGAAGAAATAGAACTGGCATTATTCATCTTAATTCATGGTTCGAAAAAGCTCTTTGTGTCAAGGATGGAGGGAAAAAAATAAGTGGCTCAGTCGAGTGGTAGCGATGGTGGAGAATTAGGAATTGTTCGGATCGAAATCATAGTTTAGTTGCCAAAAATGACTTGTTTACATGATAAAAGTTATATAATGTTGCTATATTTTTTTCAATTGTTTAACGAATTGAATCTTTTATGGGGTATCACAAAGTTTAAATATAGCGTTCTGTGAATATTGGATTGGAAATTTGAATAAGCACGGTGGGTTTTTATGGTAATATCAGGTTTTGCAAAAAATCCCCAAAAAAAGGTCGCTGAATCTCATAACAGTCATAATGTAGTATTTATATAGACTTACACTTTACGTATAAATAAAATATGTTAAAACTAAAATATTTACTGTTTAATGTTTTAGTTATTCCATGCATAATGTTAGTTTGAGGAAGAACTATTTTTGCTTAGATACAAAAGAAGACACATTGTCGACAATTTATCTTGTATTACAGGTGAGGGTTTTTTCCCTCCATTCACTTTGTTGTAAAATATGAATTGCATTGGTCAGGCAATGTATTTCAGCATCAACCGACAAAAAAGTATCGCCAGAAGGAGAGAAAAATAAAAACTAGGCAGCGAAAGTCATGCAACACACTTAAATCTTTTAGCGAGAATGTGGATTTATTCTGGCAGGGGGAAAAACTTGCTCTTTTTGATAACAAGAGTTTCGCAAGAGAAGACGCATATTCGGCACATCAATAACAGTCGTGTAAAGGAGAGTATGGCTCTTAAGGTGCCTTAACCCCCTAGCTTTAGTTTCCTTTTTGCTCTTCAAAAAATGTTGCAAGCGCGAGAATTTTATGGGAGAGAACAAGTGACCTTTCGGAAAAGAAAGGGGTTTTGGGAAGGCAGGACTTTTCCAATGGCAAATGTGCGAGGTAACATAGAGCAGAAGGCCCAACTTTATAAAACTCACCAGCTGGTGGCGTGAGTGGGATAGATCACACTGTCTTTTTAACGGTCCACCATCACCCTCGGAAAGAAAACGAAAGTTTAAAACCTATTTTATGAACGCTGCTGCTGCCTGCACTGGGGGGTGGTGGGAGAGGGTAGAGATGATACACCAACAGCACAACCCGTTCTGGGACATAGCTGATGGTGACTCCTCAGGCCTAAAAGCTGCACCACTGATAAATCACGGTCGTTGCGTTTGCTTTATCTCCCGTTCACCTTCAGAGTTTCACATCACCTTCTTGGAAGACAGGCATCTTCTTGGGGGAGAAGTTTTTTTTCTCTTTCGTTCTTTTTGCCCCTTTTTGCTTCTTCTTCCAAAAAGGAAAAACCACTAAAAACACACTGACTTCCATCTATCATTGGAATGTAGCATGCTACTAAGTTTTTGTAACTGTTTGGAAAAAAAAAAGGAAATGCTTTTAAGACCACAAATTTTGGAGATAATTCAAAAGTTGTTGTTTTATTTTAAATAATGTTGTTATAAATTGTAGCGTTAAGTTTTTCAGACGTGTTTTGATATGCGTGTAAAGTAATATTTAGGTTTATTTATATTAAGTGGATTAAATGACTAATTTCACATACACAAACGGTTTCCTGAATCAGAATAAAACTTATACACAGTACTGATAATAACTTATCTGTAGATCATTGTTATTATTGCAAAATCAGTTAAACAATGAAATTACTTGGAGTTCAACGAGGACACCAACTCATCTTACGGCTATTTCATTTGATCCTCAGACTTTTATTAAATCAAAAAATACAGAAATGATGATGAAGTGAGGATGATAAAGAGTAGAATAGATCTTTATGATGCAGAAGGGAAAACGGGAAAATTCCGAGAAAACCTGCCCCTTGGTGTCACAACCCAAACTGATGAAACAATGAAGATAATATGAATATTTTAATACGAATATAATCTAAGTAGTTTTAATATACCGTTCATAATATGAGAATATAGTGTTACTGTAAATACATAAATAAAAATAATAATAATGAAACTACGTATTAAATATTGTGTCAAATAATTTGTGCTTTTAGAAAGTTAGTGAGTTGACTTAGTCGATCATCAATAATAAACAATTTGTTTCAGTGCAAACATATGCAAATTTATACTTCGATTTGTGAGTAACATGGATACACAATAATATTTTCATCAAAAATAAAATGAACATACTCTTTATTCTAACATTATTGCCTGATATACAGTACAACGCTGGCTTTATATTTTTGAATGGCTTTGTTCTGCAGGTTGAACTTTTTTCTGCCCACTCTTGAATATATTATATTTTAATCTAAAGTTAAAACATGCCATTCAAGTTTTTTTTTTCCACCACCTCTTTGATATCTTGTTTTCTTTAATTCTAACGATTTTTCTCAAGAAGTTCATCGAAAGTTGTTTTTTTTTCTTCCGTTCTGTCTTAAACCTGTACTCTTTGAATGTTCAGGCGGTCGATGAATTTTTTTTTCGTTCACGTGTGGAAAGGAAGTAGATAAAAAAACACAGGAAGGAAAAGAAAACGGAAGAATTAAAGGCAAAAGAAAGAATGCTACACGATTCATAAAAAAGAGAATTAAAAAAAAAGAGGAGAAAGAATCGTGTTTTCGTCATCCATTGTGACCAAGCTGGCCTGAATCCAAGGTTAGACAGATGCTGATGAAGTATACTAATTACAGATATTATCTTACAAACTCACTAGCAAATGGTGGTGGAAGACTGTTTAAGACAGTAGGAGAGCAGTCTCCTGGAAAGAAGGCATTTTACATCCTCATCATCGCGATATTCACGTCATTGATGCCGTGCATAAGAAGAGAATTTCTCTGTTGATGAGATTCCATGCGTTAACAAAGGATTCTTCTGCCATGATCCATCTATGTTTAAGGTTGATGCGGTCATTAAGAATAGACTTGTTCTTTGGTAATGAGTTTCACCACTAGCAATTCATAGCTACCGAGCTTAATATCGAAGTATAATTACTTGCAAAGCGAGCAGGTTCTGCATCGGTGACAAAACCACAAATTAGATTTCTTCTTCTTCTTTTTCATCTTTTTTTTTAATATCATTATCGAACTTTTAGTGAAAATTTTATCAAACCCTGAATGGTAGCCAAAAGCTCTGGGAGGTTTTTGCAGTAAATTTTACTTCTCTTTTCCTTCATTTTTTGTGTGCTTGATTTCACATATATTATTTTTTTTTCTTTTGCACTTTCTGTCATCTTCGGAACACTCTCGGAAGTTTGATTTATAGGAGATTTAGATGTGGGAAGAAGCAAACAGCACCAGTGGAAAGCCATTTAGATCAACGGGAAAATATTAAAGAAAAAGTGTTAGAAAGCAGAATCGAGGAGCTTATTCTGTTAAGAAAGGTATTATGGAATTACAAAGGCATTACTTTGGATGTAGTGTCTTCGTTTAATGGCTTTGAGGTCTCGAACATTTTAAATTGATCATTGTATGTCATCATTAGGAAACCGTGAAGGGGTTTACTTGGGAAGATATGACTTTGGGCACTCGTAAATTCTGCTATGAAGTAAGAGGGAAAATTTTTAAAAGATTGAATAGTGAAAAGTGGCAGGATTAGATTTGTTTATTGCTGCTGCTGCTGCTGCTGGTTGTATTTTTTGCAAGGATTTCGAAAGGCTTTTTTTCATCTGTGCAACTTGGAAGAAAGTCCAATAACAAGATAAAACTCTACAGTGAAAAATCTTATTTACATGTTTGATTTGATCAAAGCGAAAATGGATGAAGTAAAAAAGATGTTGAATGGAAAAAATGTCTATTTCATACTGACGAAAAAAATTAACACAGCTAGAGGGAAACTGAAAACGAAAGCAACATTTCGTAGGATCAGGATTGTTTTCTTTTAGATAACAAATTTAGAAAATATAGAAGTATTATTATAGTTATTTGAAGACACTGTATTTCAGTTACGTTTTTTAATATCTGTTAGTTCATTAATATTTCCAGCATAATGAAACGCTGAAATTTATGAATTGCATATTTTTATTATAGTGTTTTTAAATTGCAAAGGAAAATACGATAGCATCACAGCAGCATGGTAAAAATGATAAAACTTCGAAACATGTCTAAAAAACAAAGGTCGTTATTTTTAAAGATCTTTAATTTTAACAAGATGAAAAGCTGAAAAGCTCATCAATAATAAAGAAGAACTTTTTGCATCATTCATTTGTTGAATAATTTCAAATGAATCACATTTTTCGTGAAGGTTCGACAACATCAATACTTTTAAAGTTGCATGTTCATAACCTTTTATTTAAGACGTAATCGAACATATTATTAAAATCATTTTGAAACTGTACACATAATTTCAAGTATGTGTAATAAAATTTTACTATTTAATTTTAATACACAAAGATTTTTTATTTTGTTTTAAATCATGTTGATATTTAAATATCTGCATTATAGAAAGCAAATTGGTATATTAATGTAATTAAAATATGACAAAATTATTAAATTTATAATGAAGTGTTGTTTACGTAATCGTTAATGTATTTTTTGAATCATCATTTGTTTTTAAATTATTTAATTCGAATCTTCACCGAAGGAAAACGCGATGATGTCATGATTGGCTTCTCTGATATACGTGTTTGTACTGCTTGGAAACAACAATCGGGTGGAGCTTTCTAGTCAGTCATAATGTGTTGCTTGGTTCACTTACGAACGCTTAATTAGCCGCTTTTTCTGTTTATAAATGAGGTAATGTAATGGAATATGTTAGATCTTTATTTTTTAGCTCTATATCCGTCACCAATGACGGGAAGTTGTCTTTTTTTTCATCACGCAGTATATTGTTTTAACTCATACTGCCTAGCAACATGAGCGTTTTACCGAGACACACAGCTGGGAAGCTTTAAAAGAAACGAATTTTAGAAATTGACGATTAATTAGAATTTCATGCTTATCGTAAAAAAGGTTGTTTTGGTAAATATCATATACTAACAGTGTCGTCAGCTGTGCTTTCACATGATGTTAATGTAAAGGGAAACATTACTGGCATATATTTAATATGAATTGAGAAATAAAAATACTTATCAGAGATGCATTTACTTAAAATGCAAAACATAATCATTAAATAAACAAATTGTTTATTTTTTGTACACAATTCAATCCATTAATTGTGTACTGTATACCAATTAGGGATTAAAATTTGACAATTACATTGATGAACAGGCACTTTCTTTGTATGTTTTGTGAGTTAATGCTATATAAATAGAAGCAATACTTGAAAGTATATTTAAAAATTTTGAATTGTTAATAAATCATAAATAATACGAGGTACAAAGTTACAAACTACCTACGTGATCTGTATTCATAGTACACAATAAAGTAATTAGTCATGATGAAGTGACGAAACAATTAGTAGATAATGTATGCAATTAGCAACCGTTATTGATTACATATATACAACACACATTACGATCCCATTAATCCTATAACCTCGTAATTCGAAAACTGTGTTCACACACATTATAGAGTTGATTCCATTTCCCAGAATAGCAATCTCGTGATGAAATATTCATTCAATACGAAGTAGTTTTCTTTTGCGGTGAGTGGTTTCTGTTTAATGAAAATAAACAACCTCACACAATACATAGGTCACACCTTGCTTTTTTGGAGGTCATGTGATGACGTTAACCGTTAACGTAACTAAAAGCATTCAACCACAGAATAAGACAATGTTGTAAGTTTCACTTTAATTAAATACTCATATCATTTTAACAAGTACATTAAAATGCTTTTAAAGCATACTCTTTATACCGTATAGTTTACTGTCATACACAGATATATTGTATGCACATACAAAATACATAAACTCTATTTTATTTTTTTAACTGTTTATTGCTTGTTATAAGCTGGGTATACATCATGAAAAAAAATGATTATCATGCAAAAGGAAACTAAACGGATAGACTTATTATATGGTCACCAAAAACTTTGTTGGTTATAGTATTGCAAAAAATTAACCTATTTCTTTACAATCTTGAAAAAAAATGAAAAAAACATCAAGACTTGATTTTTGCACATTTATGCGGATTTATGCGAATTTGGCGTTAATTTCGATTAATGCAAAATTATATTTATTCTATCGTTGAGTAATTCGATATTTGATTTATGCGAGTTTAATTCCATTTTTTATTTTTACAATTTTCGATTTATTTATTTATGTATGTGATTTTTTTTACATTAGTCTCTTGCGTTTTTTGATTTATGCGATTTTTGTTATATGTGGTAAATTGGACTAGATAGACCAAACTTCTCATAAACGACTGCAAATGGCAATATACTGTACGTTCAATTCCCAACTCACTCACAAGTAAAGCTAATATAAAAACTATAACAATGTTAACTAGATATAAAATAAACTTCATATATTTTTAAGATTTTGAATCTTAAAGAATTAAAATTTGCAGTACTGTATAGTGATATTAAATTTATTTCAAAATAGGACAGTGTTGATATGCACCGGGGAACATCACTAGATTACAAAAAATTTCAAAGTTATTTTTTCACTTTTATTTTGTAGTTTATCTGGAATGATAGTAAGTTTCTTTTTAGAAGCATTGCTCCCAGTCGCTAAGATTGGTGGTTTTTGTAGCGTATTAGTTTACCTAATAAATGTACGACCTTTCACCATGCGTTGGGGCACATAAATCTGCATTCTGCTGGGAGACTTCGAGTTAGCATTCTGCTCTTGTTGGTTGGGTTCGTTTTCTACAATGAATAAGGAATAAATCATTGCATGCATAAATTTTTATGCGATGACAAAAAAAAATGGTGCGTCGCAGTTATCACAGAAATTTATATTCTCTTCTGACATGGGTTAGATTCATTTGTAATAGGATAACTATGGAAATAAAATTTTCTCAAAAAAAAAAAAAAAGACGTTAGAAATTCTTTTTATCAGGTCGTTCTTTTCTGTTTGTTTTTTTTTTGTCTTTTTTGGGACAATGAAAGTTCACTCTATTCTAGAAATTTTTATAAGTTCTTTTAGAGTGCATTTCATATGCTGTACATCTTAATCCGAATTTCAAACAAAATTTCTAAAATTTGATCAAATATGTCAGTGCATTTATGAAAATTGTTCAACATATACAGGGTACGTTGATAAAATGCTACCACTTTATGAAAGTAAAAATATACTAAAAAATTTATATGTACAGTATACGCGACGCTAGATAGCATTATCAATACTTATGGCCTAGTGGTTAGGGCATCTACCTCCGGTACTCGGGTTGGTGAGTTCGACTCCCACTCGTGCCGTGTGGGTTCAGTTTAGGGTCAAAACCCTGTTCCATGTTCATCATCATTTCTGTATGTCCAATTTAAAAATAAAGTCTGAGGGCCAAATGACATACCTGTAAAAGCCAGTCGGAGTCCTCGTTAAACCCAAAGTACTTACCTCTGTGAAATTTCGCCACTATCTCTTGTTGGATTATAGCGTATTTCCTTCTCGACGGTCGTCCGGCGGTGAAACCGAACTAAACTTGCCCAGCGTTGCTGAGAGAGAACCCCAGGGTTTTGATCCGAAAGAGAAATTTACACAGACATTTATTTGTTAGCATTACCAGGCTGTCTTAAAAACCGGACGCAACACATGGATCAGCATTGTAATTTTTTTAAATACATTTCACTATTTGCTAAAATTGTGTACCTTTTCAATTATGTGTGTACGATAGTTTATCTTTACTGTTGATCATCGGAACCAAAATTATTTGTAGATGTCGTACATACTTTCATCTAACATGGCGGTGTATCGTTTAGGTTGACAATCTATTCGCCGATTAACTGATTGAATTTCCATTCATAAATTCTCCAACATTACGTCATCAACTTCCAACCATGTAACTCTTACTCCGATGTTTTTCTCCGATGTCTCTAGCACGTGATCAATTCATTTAATTTTATCAATATTAATTGGATTTTGGGTTTTAACCCAACATTGGAGATATCTCCGACTCTACTGTTACGGGCCCCAGGTGGCATCGAGGAGTACAACACTGCACGTGAAGTGCAGACATCAGGAATCGTCTCACGCTATGCTATGCGAAGCATCGACACTGGTAGACTACAGAAAAGGACCAAACACAGTTGTAAAACAGTGTCGATATGTAGTGGTTCTACTAAGACAAGTAGTGCCGTGAGTTGTATGTGTGATCCAACACTGTGTTGTGGAGTTCGTTGTAAGACCTCAGATTAACGCGTAATAATAAGTGTACGAACTGTTTTAAGGCTATCTTTCGTACCTATACCAAGGATATACTTTCCTTTGATCCGATTAGTTTTTCCACTGCGTGGCTTACCGCCTTTATCATTTATTCCATAAAATTTATTAAACATTCCATCTTTGCTAATCCTTTGGTCATTGTTCCTGTCCCCGTAGCCATTCCATAAGTGAACAGGTGGTAGCAGACTCTGCTGGTTCGAAGATTAATTTTCTTAGAATCTTTTATTAATTATTATTTTATTCATTAAGTCACATAACCGTGACAATATTCATATGACAAATTGAATGCAATAAATATCGATTATGGATAGTTTGGTCGCGTCAAAATAACAGCATATAAGCAATGAAACTCGATACACTGAAACGACTCCATAGACACCGCACACATCAAAATCCATCGAGTAGTTTTGTTTTTCATACGTAGAAGCTCTACTCACTCACTCACAAGCAAAGCTAATATAAGCAGTATAATAAAGCTAGCTGACTACGCTATCATAGAAAGTGCGATATGGCGATGTCCTTGGCTACCTGTCGTTCCCCTACAGTATGGGATATCTAAAATGTTTGGCCGTATAACAAAAACTTTGTGTTGTAAAGCGAAGCTGAGCCACAATTTAAAAAAAAAACTGTTATAGCAAAAAGCCGTGTTAAGAGCGGCCGTACAACGAGGTATCAGCATAGACTAAACGTACGTACTTTGGGTTTAACGAGCGCACCGACTGGCTTTTACAGCTATGTCATTTGGCCCTCAGACTTTATTTAAATTGGAAATACAGAAATGATGACGAGATGGGGATTATTATCATGGAACACGGTTTTATGATGCAGGAGGAAACGGGTGTGCCCCGAGAAAACCTAAAAACTAAAAAGACTAAAAAGACACATATGTATAACTATGTTTTTTAATATTTGTCTGTTTATTATTATAATGTTCATTAGCATAATTGGCATTATCCAATATTATATTATAAAATACTATTGTTGAAATAGGAAGCAGAAATGATCGTTGGTGAAATGCATCTAAGTTTGGATTGGGACAGCTACGAAAAGTCGCATCCACTAGTTCAATCGGTCAACAATCGAAATGAAATCAAAGGATTATATGACAAAATTACTTACAAAAAGGTAAATCCAGTCGGTGAATAAGTAGTGTGATACCATTCTGCTTAAATCTAACCCCAATTAAATATTAGGTTTACACAAAGCTA
>JAQIWH010001587.1:0-30508 GCA_034695005.1 Cryptops parisi
TAAATAAATACGCTGTCTGATGTTGCTATTTGCTTGTACTTGGTTATGGGTTTATTTTGCAGGTTAGGTTAGGAAAAATAAAGAAATATATTAAATGTATGATTTTTTGTTTTCCTAACTTAACCTGCAAAATAAACCCATAACCAAGTACAAGCAAATAGCAACATCAGACAGCGTATTTATTTATGTACTTCATAAAGGATTAATCGATCGTGCATGTCTGGACAAATTTGCACTTGGCGCCACTTAGCGGAAATCGTGGGAAACATACCACCCCAGCCATAACAGGAAAGTACCAAATTTCGTATTGTGCTTTTTGTTTGGATTTTGTGTATGTTAAACATTATTACTTGGTATTTATTTTTCACTTTTTTCTTGGATTTTTTGTTTGTTTTGTACGTTACACATCATTTCCATTTTGTGTAATCTTATTGGCTTTTTTGTATATTATGTACGTTAAAACACGGTTCGCATTTTTTCATGCAAAATTTGTTGTTTGATTTTCACATATATTAATTTTATGTTGTAGTCTGTATCGGATCCGAACCTTGCGTACAGTGGTGCTCGTTTATGCAATTACCTCTCGCAGAATGTGTTGTCTGACAAAGGGCAGCCAGTGTTTCGAACTGCACTCATGTGTCGGTACGTTTTGTGTTAAATTGTTTAATACGTAATTTTTTTGTATATTTTTTCTTAGTTTACTTTAAAAAAAAAAAAAATTTGATAATTACATTTTTTTGTCATGTCTTGTCATAGGTGTCAAGGCGAAGTGAAAAAAAAGGATAAGCTGCTTTGTAGCGCCGAGAGTCAGTTGTGGTTACGGGGAGTTGTGCACTTTATCGGTGAATTATATATTCACTTAGAGGTTAGTATGCTATTTATTTTAATGTTATGATAATTAAACTTTTTTTGTTGTTTATTTTTTAATAATAATAATAACTCATAAGTTCATGACAAAAATAAAAATAGCAAAAAAAAAATAATAATAATAATAATTCAAAATTCCTATCTTAACTGACAGGGTAAAACAGTAGATTAATGTGATTTGCTTATTTATAGATTGTTGCCGACGAAGAAACCACTCAGAGGTATACAATACTTGGCACGGGGCTACTCGAGTTATTGGATACATTACTAACCCAACACTCTGAGGAGAATCACAAATGCGTTGCTCGAGTTCTAAAGGTAAGTATACATTAATAATCGTTTATGTACCGGGCGAGTCGGAACGTTTTTGTCCCCGTTTAAAAAACATGAAAATATCCTGAATGGTTTAAGCTACATGGGCGAATAAAAAACGAATGGTATTGCAGAAAGAAGAGTTGCATTTTTGTTTTCTTCAAATCTGTAGTCCAAACCATTCGGGGGATAATTGAATTTTTTAAACCGGAGCAAAAAAAAATTTTACTCGCCCTGTATATTCAGTTATTAACGCAATTCAAAAAAAAAAAAAAACAGTTTGCTGGTGCAGCATTGGACGATGATCATAAAAGTCAACAGCCTAACAATCCAATGGACAACTTGATGAAAAAAATTGAAGGACTTTGGAATAACAACATCAGCAGGTTTTAAATTTACTTTATTATTATTGTACTTTTGTTTTAATATGTTGCGTACCGGGTTACTTGTTTATACAGGGTGTCCCTGATAGGTCTTGTCAAATCTTAACCACAAATGTCACTCGTCAAAACCTACAAACAGCCCATATAAACATCAATCCCTTTTCAGAAGATAACACAGGTTGAAGTCATGTAAATGCATAATTTTGTTGTCTCAATTTCTAGGCATGCAAATGATTATGCGTTTCCTGACCCATGTTTATATGCACTTTTCCTCGTTTTTGTGGTTAAAATTTGATTAGACCTTTCAGTAACACCCTGTACATTAAAAAAATGGTTTTTAAAGGTCTGCGAAAGAACAGTTTAGGAAGATAATTGATCTTCGTTCAAGCAATTGGGGATGTGCTCTCTCGCCTCGTGTGGCCCATGAAGAGCCATTTATCGGTGATTACAATTGTGTAAGTACTGTAAGTAATTGTTCAAGATATAATGATTCATTAAGTTTTCTATTTAAAATACATATATATATTTAAAAGATAAAAATTATTTATTTGATAGGGGGAGCCTGTACTTTATGGTCCTGATGGCCAACCACTGACGTCTGAGGAGTCTCAATTTTTAGAAAGCAATCAACAGTTTTATGATGATGACTATGACGAATATCCTGATTTTGGGTACGTATATGAAAAAGATTTTGATTTTCTCAATTTATTTTTCTTGAAATGTTTTAAAAGTGTTTTTACGTTAAAACTAACAGTGAATCTTCCTAGCTGTTAATTTTGTTGTTGAAAATGCGAAGAGAAAATTGACTTTCACTAACAATCTAATCGAATTAATTTGTTCTTGAGATCCTAAAAGCTGGATAAAAGTAAAACAAAACAAAAGGTTAAAAATAATTGTTACACTAACTAGATACAATTCTTATCCAAACATGTTGAAGCAAAATGTATTGTATTTATGAAATATATTTATATAAAATTATATATATGCTTGTGGCTTATAAGCAGATGCTAGAATCTACGTTGACTGCACAAGATAGTGTTAGTGTAACATTAATTTATTGTAATGTTAGAATTTTGTTTAGTTTTGTTGGATTTCTTTAGGGTTAAGCTGCACAGTGCACACAATTGTTAGTATAAGATGGATTTTTGTTAGACTTTTGTTGGTGGGTTTATGTTTAAGTTTTGTTACTTTTGTTGATTGTAAATGTAAGAAATTTTGTTAGATTTTTTTGTTCAACATCATCATTTTGGTAGATTTCTTTTGTAAATGTTAGCACTCTTGTTTTTGTTCGTTACAATTTTGCCATTTTATTTTTAACGTTTAACAGCTGTTGGGCATAAAATAGAAACAGTTCATTGAAAAAGCATTATATCCCATCTGAATGCACACTTGATGTGCAGAAAGGTTTTTTATTTTAAAACTATTTTATTCCAATTTTACTTCAACGTAAAATAGGAAAGTTCAGCGTAGGATAAAGCATTTTTAAACATAACAGCGATATCGTAAAAAAAACAAAAAAAAAACGAGCAAGTTCAATAGTAATCATGGTTATCTTGTAAACATCTTAGCTTACAAATGAGGCGTACACCTGATTTGTGAGCACTCCTATGTAATCAGCTACGTCACCGCTCCAGCTCTGATGTTTTGTTTGCATTTTTACTCCAGCCCAATTGAAGATCTTGCCGACTTTATTCGAATAATAATCGCAGTAAAAACTCTACATACGCAATAATAACCGTGATTATTATTCGAATAAAACCGGTATTTCCAAAACTTAAGTCCATAAATACAATTCATATAAACATGGTTATTTGAGTGTGC
This sequence comes from Cryptops parisi, assembly GCA_034695005.1. NCBI lineage: Eukaryota > Metazoa > Arthropoda > Chilopoda > Scolopendromorpha > Cryptopidae > Cryptops > Cryptops parisi. The sequence continues at coordinate 3,384 of JAQIWH010001587.1, forward strand.
TTTTAAGTAGGAAATAATGAGTCTTTCAAATAACATAAAAATGATCAAAAGTGAAGATGAAATGTTTTGGATATAAGCTAAGATGTTTACAACATCAAAGGAGTAAGATCCGATGAATAATGATATTGACATCAAAAGTCATAGTTTTCTTTGTTATACTTGCAATGAACGTACGAAGTTTTGCGTTTTGTTTGTTTGAAATTTTTTTTCATTCATGTTTTTTCAGTCCCAACGAGTGGTCAACGGAAGATGATCAAATGGATGACGAGATCGAAGCTGCTTTTGAAGAGTTTCTCGCCCAGCATCCAGGTTGCAACCAGTTTCAGAACTCTTAGTGTTCGTGCAATCATCTGTCCAACTCTATTTTTATAAACCCCCCCCCCTCAAACTGGCAAACAAAAAAACAAAAAAAACAACATAAAAAAAGAGGAAAAAATCGAGCCCTGTGAACGTGTACTTTGGATTAAAACCAATAGCAATTGACCATTGTAGGAATGTAATCATGACGTTGGCTGTAAATGTGTAGTAAGTAAATTTGTACAGACGTATCATTTCATCTAAAATGAGGCGAGCTACGGCATCATCATGCACAAATGAACTCACATCGCCACCAAAACCCATTAAGTTTAAAATTGTATATTTCGTAAAATAAATGTGACTCAATTACTACACGTCAATCAACATGTCATCTTTTTCGACTGCTCCTTGCGTTGCTTTTGTTTCCTTTTCCAGAATTGCCACCGATAGCGATGGCGTGTCCAGTTTTCTTTAGGTGATCGAACAACTTGTTGCGGGAAACAAACTGAGTGTTGCACGTCGAACAAGTGAGATCATCCACTGGTTCCTGAAAGTTGGAAAAATATACATTACAAATTGAATATTACGCTAGGCTAGTTAAAATATCACAAATTTGCATAAATCGAAATTCGTGAAACAAGTGTATTCTAAAAAATATTTTTAATCCAACTTACTGGATAAACTGTCGAATAGAGTTACACAAAAAAATAGGTGGTTACAAAATTAAAAAATTTTAATCAATAAAATTTAACTAGTTAAAAATGTTCAATTTTTATATATATATATAAAATTAAAAATTGGGTAAATCCAAAAAACATCGAAACAATTTCAGCCAATGAGTTTGCATTAAAGTTTTGTATAAAATTAAACCATTTGGGTGGTTCAAAAGGACAATAAACAAAATTTGTTCCAAAAATTGTTCATTAAAAACATTTCAGCTTTATAAATTCAATGTAGAATTGATGGGAAAAAAATTTTAAATGAACAAAATACATGAAAATTCTCATGCAATTAATGTTTGTTAAAATATTTTATGAAATTAAATGGAAAATAAAGAAACAAAAATAAAAACCTTGTAAATCTTAAACATTAAAATTTAAAAACCGAATGTAATAAAATAAAAAATAAAAATTATATTTTAGTATTTTTTATTTATTTATTTAATTTATTTATTTATTTATACATTAACTTTAATTTTAAGATTTTTTAAAATTTATTTTGTTTTTTTTCATTACAATTTTGTAATATTTCATTCCTTTGGACTGTTAATAATAATAAAAATAATAATAATATAAATCAAAAACATCACCAAAACGTTCATCCGTTGATTTGTGTTTAGAATTGTACTCTATAAACATAAACAACTTACCTCTTTTGCTATAATAATTTCTTTAGGAATCTTCTTTTTCTCTTTGGCTTTTTTAGCTTTAGTTTTCTCTTTTTTCTCACTAAAAAAATTAATTAATATTTCTATACGCTATGTTATAATAAATGTATAATCGATACTATTAATTATAATACTACTCACACTGCAACTTCATTAGATTCTTCGACTTCACCCGACGCTTGCACGTCGTCGCACGTCGCACCACCGTTGAGTTCAACATTGCTCAATGAATTGACAACGGAGGTTTCCAAATCATCTTCAGACAACTGTTAATTAAATTTGAAAAGTATATATATAAATCACAAATTGTAAAAATAAAATACAGGGTGATCCTAAAAGGTCCGAGTCAAACATTAACCAGATGCTTTGAATTGAAACAAATCAAACAACCCATATTTAACCAAACGTAGCAAGGTCTCTGTTTTGAGAAGTAGGACGAAATGAAATTTGTCTGTCTGTGTGTTGCAATGAACAAATTTGCACAAGTCACACAGAAGTGAGGTACATATTCGAAGTGGCGCAACATGGTTCGCCGACATATTCTGCCCATATGGTCAGCCAGAGCAAACATGCTTAATTGACATATTTTTCCAACATAATTTGGCGATTGCATAAAAAAGCGAACTGCATACGAGTAAATGCAATGTAACAAAAAACCGCGTGAATCAAAAATCGGAAATTTCATAAACCAAAATTCGCATAAATCGAAACTTGCATAAAAACTGGAAATTGCATACATTAAAAATTCGCATTAATAAAAGATTGGGGTTATCTAGGAATTTACGTTGGTAAAAAAATAATTGAAAATCGCGTACATCAAATTATAAATCGAAAATCGCATAAAACGAAAATTCGATAAATAAAAATTCGCATAAATCGAAACTAGCACAAAAACTGAAAATCGCATATATCGGAAATTTGCCTAAAAAACAGAAAATTTCATAAATAAAAAATCTAGGTTATCTAGGAGTTCACGTTGCTAAAAATTGAAAATCGCGTACATCAAACAAATCATAAATCGAAATTTGCATAAATTAAAATTCGCATAAAAAGGAAAATCGCATAAATAAAAAATTGGGTTATCTAGGAGTTTACGTTGGTAAAAAATCACAGATATCAATTATAAATTAAAAATCGCATAAAACGAAAATTTCATAAATCAAAATTCGCATAAACCTGAAACTTGAACAAAAAACTGAAAATCGCATCCATAAATCAAAATTCTCATAAATCGAAAATCGCATAAAATGAAAAATGCATTAAAAAAATCTGGGTTATCCAGTTTATGTTGCTAAAAATTGCAAATCGTGTACATCAAGCAAATTATAAATCGAAAATCTTCATAAATTCCAAATCGCATAAAAAGGAAAATTGCATAAATTGTGTATTCACAATCCTATAGATAGGCATAGACACAGAACAGAGCAATGTAAGTCTACGTTTAAACACAGCAGATGAATTCACTTCACCCCCATTCATTTTTGTTTGTTTGAATTTTGTTTTGTTTGTTTGTTTTTGTTTTGTTGATTGAAAAAAATCGAAAATAAAGAAGAAAAAAATCGAAAATAAAGGAGAAAAAAATCGAAAATAAAGAAGAAAAAAATCGAAAATTGATAGTAAAAAAAATCGAAAATATCGAATGTCAAAAAATTAAAAAACGATGGAATTTCGAAAAAATGGAAAAATTGAAAAAATCGAAAATAAGAAAAAAAAAAATCGAAAATCTATAGTAAAATAAAATCCAAAATATCGAAAGTCAAAACAATCAAAAATTGAAAAAAAAAAATACAAAATACAAAAAATATCAAATCAAAAAAAATTGAAAGTAAAAAAAATAAATTAAAATTTGATTAAACCTTTTCAGAACCACCCTGTATAATAATATTTAAGTTAAAATTATAATCTCCTTTTTTAATAACATTCAATTTTTAACTTACAACTGGATGATCTTCAACTATTTTTCTGTTTTTCTTCTTCAGTTTCTTCTGTTTTCTGACCAAAAAAACATTAAAAAATGTCAATTTTTCTTTGATACAAAATGCAAAAAAATAGAAAAATATGTACTGCAAATAAAATTTTTGAGTACAAAAAACAAACTTTAAATCGAAAAATTACTTTTTATTGATCCGCATAAGTTCTTCCGATTCGCTCAACGAATCACTTAACTCATCGCCGTCTTCGTTCTTCGCTGCCAAAAATTCCTCTTCTTCCTCTTGCATCGTTTGCTTCAAAATCGCAGCGTTTTCTTTGTGTTTTTTTGATTGTTCATGGTTTGTAAAACTACAACAAAGTACAACGATACAAAATTAACATTAAAATTTTAAATCAATAAAAATTTTTTTTGCCAGTTTAATTTGACATACGCTTTGTCCGATTTGAATTCTTTATCACAGGCGATACAGTACAAATCGAGATTAATCGCATCTTCGTCACTCGAGTTGTCATTTTCTGCGATCAATGAAACGTAAAGATGTTATCTTTAAAAACACGAACACTACAAAATGTCAATTTTACTATAAAATAATATTTTTTATATAAAATCAAAATTATGTGTATTTTATAGTTTTCAGTGCACCTGAATTCTGAGCTCCGTTTTCTCCAAATTCTGAAGCAATATTAGCTTCCATTTCTTGTAACATGTCTTCAACTTGGGACATTGCTGACCAATCAGATTCCTGGTATGTTTCAAGACACCTTTGAATTATTAAAAAATATTTGAATTATAAAATAAATGATAATATATTATAAACTAAATTTGTAAATGTGTAAATGATTAAAAAGATAAAATACGGACTTTCGTCTTTGATCCAATTGACGTCGTCGATTTTCTTCCGCCTTACGTTCGTTTGCAGCCGCTCGTTCCGCTAATATTTTCTTTCGAAAAAATTTTTCAATCAAAAATATACGTCATGTATTAAAAAAAATAAAAATATTTTAAAATATTATTTTCGAATTTAATTTTTAAAATATATACCTCAAATATTTGTAAAAATAAAATGTACATACCTTATACGCTTGAACTCGTTTATCTCGTTTTCTTACAAATGCAACTAATGCCTATATAAAATGAAAATATTTATTATATAATATATATGTTACAGTAAAATATTTCTAGTTAATACTAGCATTTACTGAAAGACTTTGTGAATCCTAGTTTTCACTAGGTAAAAGTAGTATTAATCATAGCACTTTGCAATTTTTAGTAAATTTAATTTTAAAGGTTTTAATATTTACTCGAATTTCTTCGTTGCGTTTGCGTCTCGCCACGTCACGGATTTTCTTATTTTCTTTTTCCATTAATCGTACAACGCGACGATTCGGACCTTCACGTATGTCGTATTTATCTAACCAGGAATACGTTTTCATCGTACAGTAACTTTCCCAATAAGCGTAAAATGCGTAAGTAACCTAAATAAAAAGAAAATTTTATTAAAAAATTATTATATAAAATTATAAATAAAATATATTTATCTTACATCTTCATACGAATCGGTCGAACATCCAAACGTAGGTGCGGTTTCGCGATTTTTAAGAGTTTGATCATCGTCGCAGAATTCGAGATCTTCAGTTGCCAATTGCTTAAATACATTTCTAAACACCGTATAGAATCCCTAAAAAATATATTTTAAAAAATTACGTTTACCGGTATAAAAAATATTTTTTTAGATTGTAATTTTATTTTACGTACGGATTCCGGTGATTAAAAATGAAACATACCTTTTCACCATCATTATAACCAGTATAGCAACTACTATTGAAATACTGAAATACGTCCAAACTATTATCCGTATAATTTTCCCCTATACCTGTATAAATTCAAACAAAACCAAAATATGTATCATTCAGTATAATAAATAACATTAGTTTCGATTGAGGAGTTGGGTGTTAAGTGTAACTCAAAAGGCCTGCTATAGACTGGTCTAAAACGATTCAATATATGCATTTTATGGAATAACGACGTAAGTGGATTTACGCCGTTTTTCCACCCAACGCCTCAATTGTATACATTCAAATCAAGTTGTCGTTTAAATCGAAATGTTCATTTATACCTCCTTTTAGAATTGCTTCCCTATGTCGATCGTACCAAGCGCGTTCTTGCGGATCAATCAAAACTTCGTAAGCTTGTTGGATAATTCGAAATTGATCCGTCGCTTCTTCCAAATTATCTGGATTTTTATCTAAATACAAATTACAAATTAATAAAAGCATATATTAAGGTAAACAGTAATGTATAGAAACTGTACCATGGTGCATATAGGCTATGTTCACGTTGGGACGCTTTTTCGCTATAAACGTCCAAATATAGTCGATAACCAATATAGGTTTATTTGAATTAAAGAGACTTATCAACTATCTTTAGACGTTTATGAGTTGTTGTTTTTTTAGCAAAAAAGCATCAAGCGTAAACGTAGCCATAGACAACATGCTAAAATTATGTTAGAAAATAAGTATTATTGTATATATCTTTTTAGAATTACATGCATACAACACAATTATTTTATGTAAATTTTAATGTGTATATGTATGTACTGAAGATTTTCAGCAAAGGGATGTGTAAAATGCAGCTTGTTTTAGAAACTCATTGAAAACGTGCTGAACTCAATTGAGCACGTTTTCAAGCGATTTAACCAAAAATATTATGTAACTTTCATTTATTATTTTTCTAATTTCAGACTAATTAAAGATAATTTTGGAATATGCTGACTGAGTGGAATTAAAACATATGTTCATATAATAATAAAAATGACATATACAAGTATGTATGAAACCACGTTGTGAAATACTACCTGGGTGCCATTGTAATGCTAGTTTCCTATACGAACGTTTCAAATCATCATTATCAGCATCTCTAGAAACACCTAAGACTTCGTAATGACATTTCATGACGACAGATATAAATTAATAAAGACAAATAAATAGTACGGATATTCGAAATGAAGATGAAAAGAAGACGATTTTCAGTCTGCTTGTACTTCGATACATAAATATCGATGTTGGTTGGTTTTTTATTTAAATATCGATGTTTTGTCGTCTCTAGTGCGGGCTCCTCCGTCTGCGCATGCGCGAGGAAAAAGTACTCGATAAGCGCCATTTTTCTGCTTTTGATTTTAAATCATATTTTGGTGTGATTTGATGATTTTAAATCAATTTTTTAATACCTGTGTCTGGATTCCTGGTTAATGTAAGCATTTCATGAAGTAAACGTAGAAAGTAAAGAGTAAATAATAATGAATACTGTAAATATTTCTGCCAAATAAACTTGGTAGACTCATATATGCATGACACTGACTGGATATATGATTTTTGATTTTTAAATCATTTGAACAACTCTGATTTGAAATCAAAATTTATACAATGATTTTGATTTTAAATGAAATTAAAACATGATTTTTTTCCAACGTTACCTACAGGCAATGATGAAAGGAAGCTGAAAACCCAGGGATCTTGCAAAATTGGTCTAGTCACTGTACTGTAACGCAGGTATTGAAATGGTGGAGGACTCGTCGTATGGAAACATCACAGTAGCATACTTCCAAACACATAGTGGACATTCGAATAATATTGGCCATTTGAACATCCCTCAAAACGAACGAGAAGCTATTTGCTGGTTGGTTAGTAAACAATATTTAAAAAAAAAACTATTTTTTCTGTATTTTCATTACAATAACATGATAAAATGTAATAAATAATGCATTAGAATTCTGATGATGTTTCAGATAATGAGTTTAATTTTCATTCTAGGCAAACTAGCAGGAGTAGTAGCTTTCAGAGAATTCTTGATGATATTTATTTTATTTTGCATCCCATTGGGACAAAAGTAACACACACAAACTATTGACAACAATGGTACGAGTAGAGTCAATTACAATGTAAAAGAGAGATAATATTACTACTGGCGATATTTCTCGACTCCACCTACTGACTCGTCACGATCTGCATAATGTAAATCGCAGTCTTGTTGAGAGTAGTAGTAGAAAGAAATACCATTAGATAATGAAGAAATTTCATATCTTTCAAATTCTGTAGGTCGAAACAATGAAAGTGCCAACAATAATTCAAAGACAAAAAGTGTTATTTATAAAATGGAGGCACTGTTATGTAGACTGCGCACTCTGAACTTGTCTCCTTCTACAATAATAGACAGCGTGGATCATTGACTGGGAGTGTGTCACGAAGAAGACCAGGCTCAAGTTGTTCCTGAATCTCACGAGCTATCAAACAAACAAAATTGTAAACAGATTCGGTTTAAATCCACAAGAAAGCAAAGAGAAATAACTTGAACATTAGCAAACCAACCCTTTCTGAAAAAGAACACATTAACAAATGTGCTCAATATTCACACCAGCTTTGACCACATTTATTAAACTGTATTTGTGCCTCATTGTTTCGAGGCACAGAATTGGAAAGAAATGAAACTTCATTATCTAACGGTATTTCCATACTTGTACCTCCAGTTTATTGTTCTTCAACATCAGTTATATCTGAATAGAACGAAAATTAAACGTTTGACTGGCTGTCAAATTGTGGATACATATTCTACTGGTATCTTTACCTTAATTACAAAATTTAATAGCGTTTTTACTAAAAGACCAATTTGCATGTGGGCCTTTGTGTTTTTTTTTTTTTTTGACAAATTGTCACAAGTCTCCAGAAATCGTTCAAACTTGACATACTGCATCTCTGAAGCACGCTGAACCCGCCTGTGCAATTTGTAGCTCGATATTCGCAAACTTAACATAGTTATAGCACTTTGAAATCGAACGTAATGTTCAGTTTCACTTCATTCAATTGATCTTACACTTTGTATTTTTAATATTATTTTTTTTTTTTATCTCGCTATTGTAATTTCTATTAAATTTTACAATTGTATTGTTAAACAAAAAATTTTTTCCTAACCCCACTTTTTATCACCACCATCAAGCTCGTGTATGTTTTTCTATTCCACTTTGTAACAGGCAACCAACTGCTGAGGAATGAGCCCAGAGCTCCGAACATGTAGTTTATATACACAAAAAAATATATAATAAAAACAGGCAAAAAAATCCTAAAGTGTTGTTCATTATAACAATTCAGTTTATTCATCTATAAAAATTTTTTGCCAGTGAACTTTTTGTCAACTAAAAATTTTTAGAACTTTACGTTTACAATTGTACAATTTTTTTTTTGTCTTTTACATGAAGACTAGAGCTGTCCTCAACAGCTAAGCTACATGGAAGTACGTGAAAATGTTAAAATCGATTCAGTAAAGAATATTGCGACGCAACAGGAGTTAAAACAATGTTTTGACTCCTATAGTTCTCCTATATATGAATGTAGGAGAACTTTATATACGTTAATATATTTACAATTATTATTAACTTACTTTATTTTTGTTTCCCACACTGACTATAGACTGTAGATTATAAAAGAGTGAACTAAATAAAAGCCTTTAGAAAAGAACTGAGACATGCATAATTACATAATTACAAAAACCTTACATAGTTAAAAAAAAAACCTTGGATAATTACAAAAAATACACAAAAAAAAAAAACAATCAACACAAAAAATCTCCACATTTAGCACGGAGTTTCTTCACCATTTCCATGTCCCTGACCATGATGGTTATTCGGTTGGCATGTAAAGCTAAACAATTGGTATCGTCCAAAATAGACACCAAATAAGCCTCCGCCGCCTCTTGTAGTGCCGTTAGCGCAGTAACTGTCCACATGAACTCACCGTCAAAATTGTCAGTGGCAACAGAGGCAGTGACTTCACGTACCAAACGCGTAAACGGTGCCTTTCGTATTAAAAGATTTGTGGTCTTCTGGTACTGCCGAATATCTCTTAACGATTTCACACCTGCAAAATGCTTCATTGTGACAAATGTTTCAGCAAATCAATCTTTTTAAACAAAAATAAAATAGTTTACCAGGTTTTAAAGGTTTCCTTTGTCGTTTTCTCGGCGTTGGACTTTTCGAAGTCGTGGGCGTTGGACTTTTCGAAGTCGTGGGCGTTGGACTTTTCGAAGTCGTGGGCGTTGGACTTTTCGAAGTAGCTGGGCGTTGTTTTGAGGGCGTTCGCAGTTTCGGAGGGGTTCGTTGGTTTGGAGGCATTCGCTTTTTTGGCGACGGAAGGGGCGTAGATGACACCACCTGATTTGCTGGTCCTGAGTAAAACATTGAAGGGGAACCCACTGCAGGTGAGGATGCGTGTTGTCGGGGTGTTGTGGGTTTTCGTTTTGATGATGACGATTGCCTAAAATATTAAATTCGAGTCAGCATCTCAAACTTAGATAGAACTTTAATTTTTTTTTTTTTTTTTAAATTGTAAGTTTAAAAATTTTACTGTGACGAACACAACATGCAAAATAGATGAGACCAAACAAAGCCAAATCTTGTTAAGATGATAGCCAACCACAAGTCAGAAAAATCCACAGCGCAGGCATGCAGTACAAAAACAAGGATTCTCAGACAACCAAATGTTTTAACTCAAATCAAAACAGTTGCAACTCAAATCGCTATCATAAATGAGTTCCTACAAACATTATAATCTAACTGTTAAGACTTTTAAGCTTAGTTTTACTAATTTTAATCTTACTTGGAGTTTTACAAATCAATCAGTGTAAAGAAATGTCCACTCTCTTGATTTGAACCAGATGTTAGCTCAGCCAAGTGGGGAGTTTCTCTCTTCCATGTTGGAATATTTACCAAAGCACCTTATTGTACATACTCCGCTTGCTAACGGTTCAATGGATTTACTTCAAACTTGTAGAAATAACCTGGCTGATACTGTACTATTAAAGTGTAGAGTAGTTTTTTTATTACATTTTTTCAATAAAAAGAACTTTCTGGAATCTCATTTTGTAAATTGCAAAATGATAAACCCCTGACTTTTGCTGACAATCCATGAATTTTAAAAAAAAATCCCTGACACGTCTTCATATCCCTGTTGGTAGCCCTGCACCAGGTCTGTAGGTCGAGGGCTGCCCTGCACCAAGTCACTACATTACTAACCAAAGGTTCAAGTTGAAAATCAACCGCCTGACAGTAGTTACAAAGTACAGTACCACAACAGTCAACATAGAAAATTTATCGTTAAAAACTGAAGAAAAAAAATCATACTCACTGAAAATTAGGTTTGCGTTTCGGAGCCATATTTCGTTTCCACTAGGAACACCAAAACCACCTCTAGGACCATAAAAAACTGACAACGTGCGAAGGTTCAACATTCAAATGAAGACACACGACCCTAATCTGATCCTCAAATTGGCGGCCTATGATTGGTTTATTTTATGAGCAATTCGATTGGTTAAGACATTTTACACCATAAAATATATCAAAGGTATAGAGTGGTACATACATACCTTTGAAAATATATGCATCCGCGCAAATTGTATTCTTAAAAAATCATGTCACTTTTAAAAATGCTATAAAAAAATGATGGGTGTGATGAATTGTAATTAAACTTCGGTGAGATTTAATCAAAATGCTATTTTAATCTTAATTTCTAATAAAATTGTAAAGGCTGCACACCAAGGTTATAATGTAGTACTGTAATCACAATAATTTAATATTTAAATATTAAAATTTTTGAATATTAAAATCTGAATATTATATTTTAATATTCGTATTTAAATATTAAAATTAATTCAATCCTTGGCAACAACAAAGGACAGTCAGAAAATTCAATTCAAAAGAATGAAAAGTCAATGCATGAGTAGCACGTTGATTACAAACACGTGCGTAGAAAAACACGATGCGGATAGATGTCATTTTACGAACTACTTGCGAAACCGAAACGAAACTTGGACACCATCTTGAAAGTATCAAAGCGCCTTCTTTAAAGACGGCTGTTTGAACGCTTAAAGCGCAAAAACCATCCAAAGACAGTCGATAACTAGTATAAGGTTTATATAAGTTACAAGAGATATCGACTGAGTTTGGGCGGTTTTTTCACTATAAGCGTTAAAACATTCAAAGTAAGCGCCTGTTTCGATACTAAACTATCAATATATCGCAACACATCGATACTTCGCAATACATCGTATCGGCTGCTTTTCACACTTGCTAAATCCGAAAATTGAAAAATTTTGCCGCCACATTTCATCTTGTGTGTTTTGTTCTTCGACTGGAAAGCTTGGCAAATTAACATTCAACACTTTCTTGGTCGCATTTCAATCATTTTTTAATCCTAAAATCATATTTGCGTTGATGAATCATTTTTAAACCAACTTTTAAAACCAATTCTTGAACCTAAGCAAGTTTACTCTACAGTACAAATGGCTAAAGTTCATGTTTGCAACGTCGTTGTATTGGACAATCCTTCGCCATTTTCCAATCCCTTTCAATTTGAAATCACTTTTGAATGTATAGAAGATCTTAAAGAAGGTAATAGACATTTCATTAACAAACCTAGACTAATCTGTCTTTACTTTATAACATTTAAAAACAATACGTAGGATCTAAACTTGTGTCTAAAATCTTAGTTAACATTTGTGAATCTACCTCGTGTACAATGATTTAAAATTTATTTTTAGACTTGGAATGGAAAATCATTTATGTTGGTTCTGCCGAAAGTGAAGATTACGATCAGATTCTCGACACTGTATACGTCGGTCCGATTCCCGAAGGAAGGCACATGTTTGTGTTTCAAGTACGTATGATTATACTCATCATTTCACACATTTTGTCATTACGTATGATCCATGTTGGTGGTTAACTGAATTCTTTGGTTTTGATTGACGATCTCTTATTTACATTTTCAGGCCGATTCGCCAGATCCGACAAAAATTCCAGTTGCTGATGCCGTCGGGGTCACCGTTGTCTTGTTAACGTGTTCGTATCGAGGAAAAGAATTTATTCGTGTGGGCTATTACGTCAACAACGAATACTCCGATGCTGAATTCAAGGAAAATCCGCCAACGTCGCCTCAGTTTGATAAAGTAATTTTCCTCTCATAATATAACCTATGTTAATCGAAACGCTGTTCACAGTGAAGTTTAACCAGAGACCATATTACGTGAATTTCATAACGGTCTTGTACAACGGCACTGCTTTGAGCAAGTTTTATGATTCGTCAGCAAAATTGCTGGTAGAAAACTTTTAGTTGCTCGTCTTTTATTCGCTAGCATTCAACATGTCAAAGCCTAGTGCTCACTGCGAAAAATTAAACACAGTTATTAATTTTTAAGGTTTTGAAATAGTATCGCGTCATTTGAATTATTAAACTGAAGAAATATTCTGGCAAATGCTAGCGACTCAATCAGTCAGAAATTTGCTTTGACAGCAAGAATCTGACGATAAAGTCAGAAGCCAACGACAAGTATCAAATGCAGCACCTTTTATATAACATGTGCTTCGAATCTTGCTAAAACGTTTGATTTCACCAACAGATGCAAAGAAACATCCTGGCTACAAATCCACGTGTAACACGTTTCAAAATTGATTGGGACGACAGTCCAGGTGACGAGAACGTTCCGCCGACTCACTCGACCGATTTCAACCAAATTCCGACCATTCACGATCATAGCAGTATGTCCGAACCATTGAAAGCGACGATATGTCACGAAATGAGTAACCCCACCCCGATGGATATCGCTACATAACTTACTTTCGTTTTGTTTTTATTCCTAATATCGTTTAAAAAATTTACAAGCATCTTTTTTTACGATCACGCTTTTTTTTTGGGAAAGTGTTAGTCATTCATTTCATTTTATGACATCGATCGTTGAAGAAAAAAGAATTTTTTGCAGAAAACAAAACGATGGAGTAAAATGAACGTAATTTTGGAGTGATTAAAATAAACGGAAGTTGGCTTTTTGTAAATAATGACTTTTAAAAATTAATTCGTATTCTGTCAATGTAATACTTTGTATAAAACAAAAGCACAAAAAAAAAAACATTTTGTATTTAAAATAAAGGGATTGTAGTTTTGTATATTTGTGACATGGTTGGTGCAATTAAATGTCTTTTCACATCAATTTCTTGTATGTTAGCTTATGCAGGGTGTTCCTGAATTTCAAGTACAAAATGCTATGCATCAAGTCCATATAAACATGAGTCCGGAAATGCATTTGCATACTTACGGCAAGTATGAGACAATAGAGAAAAATGCATTTATAGGGACTTCACCCTGTGTTATCTTTGAATCGAATCATGTTCATATGTGTTGTTTGGATGCATAAATTTAGGGGTTAAAATTTGACTCTTGGCCATTCAGGAACACTTTATTACAGGGTGGTCAATAAGTCTTGACGGGCAATCGTTTCCGGAAGTATTGGTCGTAGGATAATAATGATGGTACGCTAAAAGAGGGAGCCACCTCTGGCGCGTCTAATGTCGCTAACGAGAATGACCTTTGCGTTCATAATTATTTATTTTGTAACTTTTGAACCATAATAGATACGACCTAAAAGTAAATTGCAAAGTTGTTGAGACCACCAAAACAAACTGAATGCACCAAATGGAATTGCTATAGCGGCATAAGTTCAAAAGTTATGGCCGATTATTGCGATTCGGTTTGTTTTGATGGTCCCTACAGCTTTGCGATTCACTTTTGTGTCGTATCCATTTTGGTTCAAAAGTTACAAAATAATCATGAACGCAAGGGTCATGGTCATTCTCATTAGCTTCCTCTTTTAGTATACCAGCATTATTATCCTACGGAGATAATTGGCTGTAAACAGACTTTTTGACCACCCTGTATATACTTTTTTATATATCTAGTATTTATATTATATCATTTTTCATATATTTTATAAGTAAATATGTATTATATAGGAAAAATCAATATTTGTGATCTCATTTTTATGAATGGCTGCTTATCACTATGGCAACAGGATTTAAATCCATGTCAACAACTGCACGTGCTGGCTGTTTTTTAGGTTAGTTTTCAAACAGGAAGATGAAAATTAGTTAAGGATCACCTAGTTAATGCTGTTAATATAGTAAGTATAGGGTAAGTAAATTAATGCATGTGTACAAACATTTTATATAAATAGTTTAATTTTAATATAAATAATTATTGAAACTTGAACGTTTGTGGTTGATAGCTAACATTGGTTAACTTTTGTTTTTTTCCGATTAGAGTGATTGGTTAACTAATTGTAAAATTATATTTTCTTTATCAAATAGGTCATTAAAGAATTCATGGATTGAAAAATAGGACGATGGATTCACGAGCGCCCGCAGGAATTGTTCCCGTCAACATTTCACCTAGCGTTCAAGAAATGTTGACGATCGTATCCGATAAAGATGTTACTCAAACGCAACCGTTTCGTCTCGTCCCGAAAGACCTTATTTTGGACGAAATACAAGAACGTAAAGCTGAATCGGTGTTTCGTTTTGCTAAGGATCAAGTGCTGGTAAGGAAAAGGGGTGCTTTTCGATTAGACACATCACTTTGCTAGTGTTGCTACTTGGTTTATTTTGCAGGTTGGGTTAGAAAATAAAAATACAAATCTTACATTTAATACATTTTTTGTGTTTCTCTCTAAGGTAGGTAGGTACTTGGGGTTTAACGAGGGCACCGACTGGCTTTTACAGTCATGTCGTTTGGCCCTCGGACTTTATCTAAATTAGAAGTACAGAAATGCTAAACATGGAACAGATGGGAGAACCCTGAGAAAACTTGCCCCCGTGGTGTTTCTCTCTAACCTAACCTGCAAAATAAGCCCATAAACCAAGTACAAGCTAGTGGCAATACGAGTGGTGGGGCGTCTAATCGAAATGTATCCAGAAAAGAAACGCATCAAACGCTGTTTATGTTTTAATTGATTTTTTGGAGTTAATCCTAGAATTACCCGGAAGAAGATATTTTGATATCGTATGACCCGTTCTTCAAATACGGCGAGAATTATTATTTGTGTCTTACTGAAGAAGTCAAAAAAGAAGTTTTATTTGCACGCGTAAGTCCATTATTTTTTCCCACAAATTGTAATATTAATTACGCACTAGTAGCTAGGCTTATCTGTAATTGAATAGTTTAGGTTAGATAAAACAAACAAAACCTAATTAATTTTATGAATAATTATAAATATGTGTTGTACTGTTTAAATAACCTAAACTGGTATCTAATACCCATAGACACTAGTTTAGATTACTTAAAAACATCAAATCCGCCCTGATAAAGGGTGTACCATTACACTAGCATACGTAATGTATGTTTATGTGATTTTTGTTATCTTTTTATTCACAAGTGAAATTTACTTTTTGAACTCCCCCCCCCCTCTTGTGTCATGCGATACATTTATTTGATAATAATTACGATGCGTTAATCGCACCGATCTTTTGATTTCTTAAGTTATCGGAGGACGAATTGTTCGAGTTGACATCAGAAGATGTGTCATCGGAGAAACCGATCGATGAACTTTTACAGAAGTTACCAAAGTCAGAGAGCAGGCGTAAGATCCAGAAAAGTCAAATGGAGATTGTCGCAAAACGAGCCGATTCGATGGCGATAGCAGAAGAAGACGACTTGTTGGAAGACGACCGGATGACGGAAGCCGACGACGACGAAGGAGAAGAATTTCAACTCATCGAATACGTTCCACCCGAATCGAAACCATGGGAAACGTTCGGAAGCGAAATTGAAGTTGAAGACGAACAAATTCGAACGCGTCGGAAAGTACGATAGGTTCCGTCAACCGACAGCCAATCCTAATCAAGTGTGGATATTGGTGTTGAAATACAAAACTATTTTTGCAGCTTCAAATATGGTACCAGAAACCATTTCTTCATCACCGACCGTCCCAATTGAAGTTGACGTTCAAACATTCTGGCGATTCGAAACTAGGAATCACGTCATGTCCTCCGTACGATGATCCCAATTTCGTGGAAACTATTGAACTCGATAAAGGATGTCAGGTAAAATAACACTAAATCACTATGTTTGGAACGTCACGTTATAAAGTTAAACTAAATTCCAGGTGACAGAGTTACTACACAATCGCGACACGCAAACCGACTATTTGTATCCAAAAGAAGTGGCATCGCAAACAAAACCGCGTCAAATGAAACTCGAAGAAGCCAATGCGGCGATCGAATCACCTGAACTATTGCAATTTTTGCAATTGGTTGTACCACGGTAATTATTGTTTATTTATTTATTGGTTTTAATTATTATCAATTAAATTTATTGATTTTGGATAGTAATTATAGCTAACGATAATATTTTTAGAATGGAGTTCATGTTGCAGCAAAATGTGATTCACGATGTTTTTTACAACGACTGGGCATATATTGGGAAGGGCGATGTCGTGATTCACAGTAGATCGAGCACGCAAGTCAAGGTAAATAATACATTAACAAACTAATACATTGAGTTTTCCTTCTCTACAAAAGCCTAAACTGAGGTTGAAGCCTGAGTTGCCATAACAGCTAATCGGACATCGGCAATAAACAGTAGGTGTCTAGGTCAATTATCCTGACGGTGAAGTAGTCAAGTTATTGAACACGAGTCTACTTAGAAGTTTATCAATAATTGGATAAATTTCAAAAATACAAGGACCGACCGGGCGTTTAACGAGGTTTCGACTATAACTGAAGTAAGCTTTTGTTTTTCTTCAGGAATATCAATCATTGTCCGATTTACAATATAGCAAGGACAAAATGATTACTGGAATTGATTGGCATCCGTCTATGCCCGGTAATTTTCAATGATACACATCATACATGGTTTTTTCCCTAAAAGGTCTAGTTAAATTGTAACCACAGATGCTATGCATCCAAACAAAAAAGAGTTCATATAAACATGGGTCCCGAAATGCACACTGATTTGAATACCTAGCAATCATGTAATAATAGGCAGTGGTGATTTCCTAATTTCCATACTCATGATGATACGAGTTGTTTGATTTGTTTTGAGTAGCATCTGTGGTTAAAATTTGACTAGACATTTTTAGGAACACCCTGTATATTTTAGTGAAGGTTCCAATTCATTAACATGATTTAATTAAAAATATTTCAGGAATTATTGCCGTTGCGTGTGCCGATCGAGTGTCATTCGACAATCGAATCGACAAAGCGTCACGATTATTCATGCGACGTAGTCTAATATTACTTTGGAGTTTAAAAGACCCCATAAACCCTCAAGTAAAAAATTTTTTTCGGCATTATATAATTTGTCATTTTATACTCGTGTTTCATTATAAAACTGATTTTATGCTCCCTCCTAAATTATGGTTTACGTTTGGCTGTTATTTTGTCCCAAATTATGGTTTATGTTTGGCTGTTATTTTGTCCCAAATTATGGTATACGTTTCGCTTATACATAGCTTTTTCACTGGTTAGGCTAATATTTTCAAGTTAATGAAACTATACAGATGTGTTGACGTAAACCATACTGTTGTGCTGTATCACGTGCATCTTGGCTACACATAATAATTATACTTATACTACAATTATAATTATACTACATATTATAATTTTGGACGAAGAGAGTAATTAATTTTTTAATTATAGGCCTAATAATTTGTAATTGATTTTGATATTACGTGTCCATTTATTTTGCAGTTGATGCTGGAAGCGCCCGACGAAGTACGTTCCATCAAGTTTAATCCTACGATCGGAAATCTCATCGTCGCGGGATGTATCAACGGTCAGATTGCATTATGGGATTTAGCAGATTACATGGAGCATCTCAAAATGCAACGTCCAATAGTTTCAACTATGACGCAAACCACTAAAGGCCAAGAAGTGATATACTTTATAATTGTATTATAGTTTATCAACTATTTTCAATAAATTAATTTTAGTTTTTTAATTAGTATCAGTTTGTGGAACCCCCACCCCTGATTCCGTCTGTACGTTACTGTGCATCTTCTAGCATCGAACATGGACACAAAAACAGCGTCGAACACGTTGATTGGATTCCCGATCATCTAGAGGTGCGTTTTTAACGCCATATGAAATTTAACATGTTTTTCTAATATTAAATATATTTTAATAACATTATTTATTTTTATATTAGATAACGAAAATGGGTATTCCGCAAGAAGGAAAGCTGGGACTTTGCGTTCAAATTATTAGCTGTGGAATCGATTGGTAACTATTATTTACTAGCTCTATTGACTACTCAGCTGTTTGTTTCTCCCGCAATGCAATGCGCAACCGTCGGGAGGCGCGTGTGCAGTCCAATTTCGTCTCAGGCTCATGCAACTGGGGCGTCGCAAAGCTTTCTGGGAGCGTTACAGAAAGTGTCTTTTATATAAAGAGATACTGGAATATGTCAATGAATGTAAATATTTATATACAGGGTGAGTCAAAAGTAGGGTTCCATGGTAATATTCAAAGGGCTATTAATAATGGAAGTGTTGACTTGGGGATTTAATTGCAGCTTACAATGGTGGTATTTCTATTAATCTTGAAATTAAATTGGAAACTGAGTTGTAGCTACCAAGTCATGTTTAGAAAGTTGTAACCAATGGTCCATTTAGTCATAATCCAGTGTTGTTTCATTTATTTTTTTATCAAAAAATAAATGAGCACTTAAAAGCTTCCAGCATAGCTGCAGTGTAGTGTATGCACTGCAGTGTAATGCAGGGTAGTATGTGTAATTCAAGGTAGTGTATGCACTGCAGTGTAATGCAGGGTAGTGTATGCACTGCAGTGTAATGCAGGGTAGTGTATGCACTGCAGTGTAATGCAGGGTAGTGTATGCACTGCACTCTGCTGGTTATATTTTATGTCATTTTCAGTATGATGTTTATATGGGATATTCGGAAAGGAAAACAGCCTCCACTTGATGCCAAAACACGGATGAGGGAAAAAGAACTAGCTATCGGTATTCCGACAACATTTCAGTTTCTCGATTCTGTTTGGAAACCTGTTCATTGGGTACGTTAAAAAAATTTTATATGTATTTTATGTTTGTTTTTTTTAGTGATAATATATTTGGTCGTAGGTCGATTTATGGGATTCGGATAAATCGAAACGACTTATGCCATTGAATTTTGCATTGCAAGAAGCACAGATTTATAGACAGGAAACGGGTATTTATTTTTTTTTTCAAACATGGCTGATGAATTATCGTATATTTTTTTTTCAATTCTATAAACTTCATTTTTCCTAATAATCTTTGTGTGTTTTTAATCACAGTTGATATCATGGAGTTGCAGACAATTATCGATCTCGAAAATTCACTATCAGATCCGTCGTTAGAAATTGCAAGTCGTTTAAGTACAAAAATATTCATCGGAACAATGGTATAAAATGGAGTCATAGCATACTTTCACCAATATATTTTTTTTCATATTAAAATTGCACATACTTTTTAAAATTTAAATTAGGATAATGGAATTTCAGTTGTGAATTGGTTACACGAGAAAGATACGGATGGAAAATTATGTAGTAAGTTCATTTTAATTTTTATAAGCCTCATATTAGCTTAACTTGAGTGATTTGTGAGATTGTGATCAAACGTATACTGGCATCTACAAACATTTATGATAATATACTGTATAGTATAGTCCAATGGACCAAATATCGCATAAAGTGAGAACTGCATAAATCGAAAATTGCACAAGTCTAATGTAACAAAATTCGCATAAATTGAATCCAAAATTGCAGAACTTGAGAATGAAATTTTTCAAAACTTTCCTAAATCGAATGCGTTATTCGAAGATCATATTAATCTAAATTCGCATAAATTTAAACTTGGAGAATTTGAAAATGGAATTTCTGAAAATTCGCATAAATTGAATATCACGTTACTCAAAGATCACATTGATCTAAAGTCGCTGAAATCGTAATGGAAGTACGCTAAGCTCGCATAAATCGAATATATCGCCTTACTCAAAAGACCACATTAATCTAAATTCGTATAAATCAGAAATAAACGTGCAGAAATCGAAAATGGAATTTCTCAAAACTCATATAAAGCGTATTCTTAAAAAGCATTTTTAATCCACTTTGTTAATAGATAACTTGCCATTCGTGGATTATATTTGTAAAATTTAATTTATGAAAACAAGTAATACAATGTTAAAGAGAGTATTATATATTTTATTTGATAGGTCATGCGGCCGATTTTACGTTGATGGCGCATGGCGGAAGGGTCATTTATGTCGAATATTCGCCATTCTTCCGCAACATCGTTCTAACGGTTGGCTTATGGAAGTTTTGCATTTGGAAAGATGAACTGAAGGTATTTAGTTTTACTAACTACATACTGTAGTAAATCACGTTATATAAGTAAATATTTTGTACATTTATATATTTTGATCTATTTTATGTATGTTATATATATATATACATATATTTCGTGTAGAATAAACCATTGATGGAAGCAACATCGCCTGATCAGCGTTTAATGACGGGACGATGGTCGACGTGCCGTCCATCAGTTTTCTATATCGCAAAAAAAGATGGAACTGTCGACATATGGGATTTGAACGATCGATCGGACGAACCGAGTATCACTCACACGGTTTCCGCTATTCCGATCACAACTTTGGCGTTTCACGCAAATCCACAAACAGGTTACTATGAGATTAGATGATTAGTTATATTTATTACTATTTAATTTCATTTATTTTTTATTTTAAATTTTTCTTTACTTTATTTTTAATTTGTTGAAATTTTTCTGTTATCAATTGATAGTGCGACAACGTATGTTAGCAGCCGGCGACGTCAACGGTAGTCTCCATCTTTTGATTTTACCACCGTATTTGCTTAAACCGGCACCCAACGAGGCAAGCCTCGATTACTATTTCACGAACATGTATATCTAAATTCACTAAATTTATAAATTACTTTCCATAATCTTTCAGTTAAGCAATATTGTTCGCTACTTTAACGGCGAAGAAAACAACATCTTATATCGCGAAGAGAAAGTTGCAAGTCATTTGGCTGATAAAGACGTTTTCGATCGAAAGGAAGAAGCTGATAAAGTATACTTTCAATAAACCAAATCATAGTTATATACGTATTATAAAATTATAAACAATTTTACGATTTAAAATTATTATAGATTTTCCCAATTGTGCCAATTGCAACACCAGATCCCGAAGTTATCGAACAAGATATGTTCAACAAATTTAAGAAATATGAACAAGAGATTCTTGTTTACTTAGGATTAGAAGTTGAAAAACCGCCGGTAACGATTAATTTTTTACATTATACAATATTATATTTATTTATTTAATTACTTTTTATATAATTATATTTTGTGATCATATAGGAAAAAGAGGAATTTCTGGAAGACGATTGACGTTAACTCGTTAATGATGTTTGTTTTTACTTTAATATTATTTTACATTTAAGGTTTTTTATATAAATAAATAAAAGTTAAAATAAAATAAATTATAAAAATATCGGCAATTTCTTGGAAAACATTTTTTCAAGGTAATGACACAATTATTAATATATATATAAACGAACGCAACGTATAATATACACATTACGTATAATCTCAAAAAAGACATTCTGTACATTAATACTATATTAAATACTATACGTGTGACAAAATATCGCCCAATAGTAAAAATAATACACAATACAAATACTAAAAATATTTTTCACATTTCAGCAATTTAAAATTAAACTCCTACTAATGGCATAAAAATAATGTAAAAAAGACGAGATTGCTGTTCAGAGTAATCGTTGAATATGAACCATGATTTCAAATATTTACGTATTTGTCATTAAAAATTGAGCGACAAAGTTGGCAAAACCAATTCCGATTATAACGGTGTGAACCGCAATTGTTACCGGCGTCAATTGACTTCGACGACGTAAAGCTGCCATGAACGTTAGACACGGCAACGTGAAACAGTAAACCAATCCGCAAAACGCTCCTGTGTACCTAAATACAGTGAAATATTAATTTAAATACTGAAAATACTTTATGTATAGAATCCAGGCTTTCTACAGAATGCCTAGCCTAGTTTGACAAAGTAGGAATAAGAAGACCTTGTTATAACTGTTTAGGTTAATTAAACAAGATTATCACTGTAAAAAAATTTTTAGACCTCAATTTAAACCAGACCTTATTTCTTGGTTAAAATAACTTTTATGATAATTTAATACATTGCCTAAATCAGGCTTTTATAAAATGCTTGGATTCTACACATTCGTGGTAACATTTGTATTTTTAAAATACTTTATATGTATATTAAAATAAGAATAAATTTGATCACCTGATCATTTCGCCAATGTGTGGATAGAAAACTGCGATCAATATGGAAATGACTAAAAGAACGACGTTGAGTGGTAAAATGTATTTCAACCTACATCGAAAAAAAATTGGGTTCGTTACATTATATTTAAAAAAAAATATACATATAAAACGGTATATTTGTAATAATCAATATCATACGTTGGTTCACGTATGTTGAAAAATTGTGCATAAAACTGAACGCGTAGAATGTACACCAAAAGCGGGAAAACGGTCAGCATTTGGAAAAGAAGAAATAAACGTGCGGCGAAGCTGAGAAGATCATCGCTGGTTAAATTATTTAATAAATTCTGTTTAAATTAAAAAAAAAATATTTATTAAAAATTTATTAAAAAATAATAATATACAGGGTGCCCCAAAAGTCACTACCCATTTCAAACATAATCAAAAATGCTCTTGTAGTGAGACTTTAATAAACCACCTGTAGGCATATATGATTTGTTTAAATAAATATATATCAGAAAAATTAATAATATACAGGATGACCCAAAAGTAACAACCCATTTCAAACATAATGCGACACCCAGTATTATAATATATACTCACATCCGCTATACAAGACTTGGGTAAAGGAAACGAAATGTAAAATACAACTCCAACGACTGTGTACGTCATAGCAACTAAACAATATGCAATACTCAGATCTCTTCCCTGAAAAAAAAAATACATATATGAAATTCAAACTTATACAGGGTGTCCAGCAATTATCACTACGAAAGTTACAAAAAAACGTCATAATTGTCGTATTTACATTATTTTTCGGTTGTTTCTGATTACGCATGATGGATGTAATGCAGTTGTGTATGAAATAGGATAATGCTAATGTTCCGGATAAATCGGGAAAACTCCACTGGAAGACTAGACAAGAGCATATTTTTAATATAACAAAATAAATTATATATACACGCGTGCACACACATGGTTTTATGTACGTACAGGGAATGTAACTGTCACTGTCCTGAATGTGAAAATTGACATGAATTTTCCACTGAGATGCTTTGACGACCGTAAAACACATGACAAATATCGCCGAAATAATTCCTGAAAAAAATATACAATTTACATATTTCATAAATATACAGTAACTTAGATATTCGAAAACACAAATATTTAGAAATTAGAGAACAAGAACCTAGTGCGTTGAACTTGGTGAAAAATGTTGGTGATTTGAAATTGATCAGTGGTGCAACTAAAATGACGAGATATAGTGGTGCAAGCTTCGGCGTCCATTCAGGTGAAAAATCGTTTTGTACGTCGCTCGAATTATCGGGAGGCTTTATATTGCATACGACTGAAATATGGAATATTTATCATACATCTTATGTTACCGGTAATGTATAAAAATCTAGGAGTTCTACAGAAATGCCCAGTTTGGGCAATCTATGAAACTAGCATAGAAATAGTTACATTAATCAAGAATTCAGGTTTGGTTTAAACATTTAGGCTTAAATTTACACCTAAATGTTTTTGAGAGGAAATATCATTAACTAACCTTAACATATTACTCTTTGAAATACATAATATGTCATGCCTTAACTAATTTAAATATTGTAGTTGTACACAGTGATATTTCATACTTTGCCAAAAAATGAAATACTTTTTGGCAATGTATGAAATAACATTTTTTGAGAAGAAATATCATTAATTAACCTTAACATATTACTCTTTGAAATACATAATATGTCATGTCTCAACTAATCTAAATATTGTAGTTGTACACAGTGATATTTCATACTTTGCCAAAAAATGAAATACTCTTTGGCAATGTATGAAATAACATCTTATTTAGGTAAGTTCAACATAAGTTATATAAAAAGTCCAAATTCAAGCCTAAATTTTGAAATTAACCTAGATGCTTGTTTAACGTAATCCAATGCTAATTTAATACATTGCCTGAACCATTGGCATTCTATAGAATTCCTTGATTCTATACGTTGTCGGGTGTATAATTATCAACTAAACATCAAATAATTTTTATAGTTACCGTCTATTGATGAATTTGAAGAATTATAATGACCTTCAATATCTATAAAAAAAATTATAAACAATGGCGATTAAAAAATTGTGAAAAAGATTAAAAAATCCAGCTTTTCTCTTTCTCTCTGTCCATGGGAAGTTACCCAACCAATGTTACCATGACAACAATTAACACATTAAACATTTATTAATAAAAAACACGCTTAACCATTGGAGCAAAGTGGTTGTTGCTATGCTACCTGTCTAGCCATTGGCTGAGCGAATTCCAACAAATTCCAACTTGCATCTAACACATCTACAGTATAAGTGTAAACATTAATATACCCTTCATTATGTTATCATAGCAACATAAATGTAAATAGTGATGAATTAACTTAAAATTATAACTGCTACAGCATGAGTTATCGACTGGTTAGTTAAGATTTAAAGATTTAAAGACGAACTGTTCATACTTGGCAAACTTACGATCGGCGATGAATGTCACGCTGTTGTAAAGAAAATTGCTCATCAAAACCCAATACACGACAGCGGCGCCTAATAATGAACAAATCGATACGATAGTGCTGATCCATTCGGCCCAAGGGCCAAGAAGATAGCGACATACGTCGGCGTATTCCGCTTTCAAACTGTCGATACCTTTAAAAGCATAAGAAATTAATAATCGATACTTTAATGACAACTCGTTGACAAAAGTAAAAACATAATAAACTTAAAAAATTAGTTACCGATTAAATTCTGTACTTGGATCACCCGATACGCCGTGTAGAGACAAAGACCGGCCATTGTGATCATAAGGATGATCCCGCAAATCAATCCAGACTATTTCAAAACAGTTTTTAATTAAATATTATACAAAAATTATTATACGAGATTTACGTTCATTTTTTGAACAGTACATTATTACATAAACAGTGATTTAATTAACACTCGTTGAATATACCTGTTGAATTGCCCATGGCATCGTTAGTATCGACGTTCCTAACATGGTATTCCATATTGCAAAACTGAACAAACGTAAATCACAATTATACAACATGTCCCACAATTCAACACCCCCGTTTATTTTATTTTTTCATATAAAATGAAGAAAATTTAGTTATTAAACATCAACTCAAAAAATATCACTTTTTATTAATTTTGGTGTCTTTTCATTACAAAAAGTAAACAAGTAAAATTTGGTTGAACTTGTCAATAATGTGAAAACATTATTAAACATCAACTCAAAAACTTTTTATTACTCGTTTTTTATTAATTTTGGTGGTTTTTTAATTACAAAACTGAACAAGTGAAATTTGGTTCATCCTTTATTTTTAAGTTCACGAATATTTTGGTTCTTGTAATTTAAATTTCAACAATGAACGTTTACAAATTTTGGGCTCTTTTCCTTTTATTTTCAAATGTCTGAAGTTGAAATTAAAAGTTGAACCAAATTTCGCTTGTTTTTTTTTTGTAAAAAATAAAACAAAATCAATGAAAAATGGGTGACAAAAAGTTTTTGAGTCGCTGTTTAATAATGTGAATAAAATAAAAATAAATAAAAATAAAAAGTCATAATAAAGAAATGAAGTGATAAATTATGGGACACCCAGTACATATTCCCCTAATATTTCGACACATCTATGAATAAACAGTAGTTACATAGTGACAAAACTGCTTTGTTGCTTTCCGGTTGATCCTTGTGGCGTCGTTCCGCTCGTTTTAATTTCGGGAACGATGAAATTTTCAGCATCCTTCAAAAAGTTCAAAAAAATGTATACATATACCGGGTGTCCCATCATCCTTAGTACAGTTCAATATTTCAATAGGTATAACTGCACTATAATACAGGGTTACGAGACACCCTGTATAATTTCACATTTCTCATCGAACAACATATCACCTACTTCGACAACGATCGTGTCATCGCGTAGAGACGTCGGTTTGGTTAATGTACTGCGAACATTGTCCAAACCATCGAACGGTGAATCGCCATCATCGTCGTCATCATCTTCATTGATGGAATAGTAGGTTGCTTTTCTATGATTAAAAATAATGTCGATTAATAATTATTAAGAATAATATCAATTTGTGTTAGTTTAAAATTGTTGCATTAACGTGTTAAGTTACTTACAAACTAAAACAACTGGTCATCCTTACAAGAAGGCAGAAAACACAAGAATAGATATTGGTTGACAACTCTTATCAGTTGATCCGATTGCAGGTGACACATTTTTATCGTCAAAAAATATGATGAAGATAAGATTTCTTTTATATATATATATATTTTTTATTTATTTATTATTTTTTATTAATTTCTTACTCATTATATATA
>JAQIWH010001588.1:0-30502 GCA_034695005.1 Cryptops parisi
TTTTGCCACCGTTCTGTTGTTTCAGTGTTCTGTTCTTTCATTGTTCTCTTTCTTCGTGTTCTGTTTTTTCATGTTCTGTTTTAACATGTTCTGTTTTTTCATGTTCTTTTTGTTCATGTTCTGTTTTTTCATGTTCTGTTTAATCCGGTTACCCCCATAGACAGTGGCACTCATACCTGCTCTTCAATTTTCGGGAAATTGTAAACAACAGCCTGATAAATATTACGATAATATCAATCTGATTTCAGTTGGATTCACCGAAGATTGGTTTTGGAGAAGAAAGAATGCAAAACTGGATTTACAATAGATTAGATTCTTAGACAAGAAACCCCAACTACTCGAAGAAGACTTATAGCACCCGCAGATGGAATGAAAGATGGGTATGGGTAAGATGGGCATGACATATTATACTAAAGTATTGTATGCCATGGTTTAAGATACTCAACACAATGATTGACAAAATAAACTATGAAACATGGTCAAGAGGAACGAACTTTTTGTCTGGTCCGACTTGTTGTCGATATTGGGTAAGTTCCTGTTTTTCAATTTTAGCAAGTTTAACAACACATTTTTCAATTTTTCCCATAATTCCCCTTTTAAATGATATTAAAAGTATCTCACGTGATTCCTAGGATCGACCTGAACTTAGATATGAATTGTGGTGAACATCGGTCCAGCCGTTTTTGATTGATTGAAACACAACAGACATCCAAAGGATTCATGTACGTGACCAAGGGAGAGAAAGGTGGGCACCGATACGTTATAATCTACATTCTATACAAGAATAGTAGTTGTACTGTACTTACTGTAATTACTAGGAATGGCATCACAAATACCATAAATCAGATTTTATTAAAACAGATTAAGAATGAACAAACTATGCCTCTGTGTTTTAAGATGGCGTTATCCTAACCGGCGATGAAACCGAAACTTCATTTCATGGTGAATGAAACTATCTCAATTTAACCACCAGAGCAGATGCTAGTGCCTGCTTGAACATGCTGAATCTTGAAACAAATTGCACTCAATTAAAATAATTTCTTCTCCTTTGTTCATTAAATTCATTATAAAAAATAAATAATGATATAAGATTTTTACACTATTTACACTATTATATCATCAATCCTGAAGTACTAATAAATTCCGTCTCCGCAAACATTCGTCAACATCTGTTTTCCTGGATGCCAAGCTTTTATCAGGGTTTGATCGCATGTTGTATAGATACATACTACTAAGGTGTCGTTACTACTTTGTATATTTAGTCCGTTTTGATTGTCTTACTTTTGGTTTTGTTTCTCTTTTCCATAATTTTGTACTGGTACTATTGATCACTATTGATCGCAATAATTTTAAATAAAAAATAACAAACAAGTTGGATTAAAAATACTTTTTTTTTAAGAATACGCTTTATACATAGTTTTGCGAAGTAAAATTTATGCGATCTCTGAGTTATTCAACATTCGATTTATGCGAGTTTTGAATAATTCCATTTTCTATTTCTGCGAATTTCGATTTATGTGATCTTCGAGTGACACAATATTCAATTTTGGCGAGTTTTGAGAAATTCCATTTTTGATTCGATTTATGCGAATTTTGTTACATTGGATTCATGCGGTTTTTGGTTTATGCGATTTTCACTTTATGCGATTTTTGATCTTCCAGTAACGCAATGCAAATTCAGTTTTTGTTATATTATACTTATGCGGTTTTGATTTATAAACGATTCTTACTCATTCTCCATTTATGCGATTTTTGATCTTCGAGTTACGCGATATTCAATTTTGATGAGTTTGGAAACATTTCATTTTTGATTCGATTTATGCGGTTTCGATTTATGCGGTTCTCACTTTGTGCGATTTTTGATCTTCGAATAACGCAATATCCAATTTTGGCGAGTTTGGAAAAATTCCACTGTTGATTCGATTTATGCGAATTTTGTTACCTTGAAGTTATACGGTTTTCGATTTATGCGGTTCTCACTTTAATACGATTTTTATTTTACAGTATTTATTTTATCGTTCAACCAAAGTGGTCCATTGGAAAACAGTATATTATCATTAACGTCCATAGACGCTTTAATTTCGTTCAAATACGTTCAATTTCCCGCTTATTCACAAACAATCAGACAAACTCACAAAGTCACAAGTGAAGCTAATATAAAGCTTATAAAAATCGCACAATAACGAAAATCTCTCGTGTACAACGAAAGGATTACTGTGGACGCATAGTATCACAAAATCACATAGGAACTCGCATAAATCGAAAATGTGATGCACACTATATAGTAATAATAATTCAGTTTATTAATACGTGAGGACGCCACCTATCAAAGCATCGCATTTTTTAAGACCAATTACCCCTTTTGAATCAATGGTTAGCTTTTTACCAGATCCATGCCCGGTATTGTAGTATTCTGCCTACCGTCATGAACATACGACACACGTCATTTGACAAATAAGTAATATACACACTCTCTTCACTTAACGACCTAGCTGTTTAACGACCGCTCGCACTTATGACCAGCTCTCCAGCTATATATTTCTATAAAAATGTACTTTATTGTGCGCTGATCATCTGAAACCACTACAACTTGGGAGTATTCGATGATTAACAATGTTAATCTGAACGTATTTTTTGATTAGGAGTAAACTTTGATTCATTTGGTACATCGTGTACATAATGTTTGCTGATTGCATTTTTATGTTTTATACTGTATATAAGAGCTCCTCGCTTATCGACCAATTCGTTTAACGACCTAATCGTGGGAACGAAACTCGGTCGTTAAGTGAAGACAGTCTGTACTCGCAATACAACACACTGAAACTATTATATTGGAACTACTTTCCAACAAAAATTCCTTTAAAAACTACTTTCCAACAAAAATTACTTCAAAAACCACTTTTCAACAAAACTCACCCTTTATGACAAAACTTGTTCTAGATAGCAAACCACAAAAAAAAAAGATAACTAGAAAACTTTTTTTTATCTTCTTCATCCTATTTATTCGTTATTATAATCTTATTTTATCACATGACATTAACAGACTTGTATTCGATCACGTGACCGTATGATACACCACATAATAAACTATTCCGCATCAACTGGAGAACAAAATAATGCTCATCATTTAATAATGCGCTATGTGCCATAAAGGGGTTGCCTTCGCGACACGTCACGTGATCAATCTGACTAACCTAATACACGCACACGAAGGCGTGTCTTGGTACATAAAAAGCGAACATAGCGAATACTACACAAGCACGATACAAGGCGTACTCGTTTAAAGCACCGTAACATTTTAAAGAGGTGAGAACAACTTCATTTATAACAAAACAAAAAAATAAATACTGTACGTTTATATTAGCGTCTAACTTTATCTCAATCACGTGACGCACATTCAATTGTACAGTCTTCACATGGTTGTAATTTTAACTACCACCCTTTTTATTATTAACTAGACTTCCTAACTGTTGATGTCGATTCCCGCTGTGGATGACGACGATCACGTGATCATTTCACTTGCGAAGGTCAAGGTAATTGTTAAAGCCAACTACCATAATAAGATTATATGCAACATTGTATATGCAACATTGTCATATAAATCTGAATAATCTATGGAAATGATTTATGCAAACATTGTGACCTTGATGTATATATACAAATTCAGTTTATATACGTAATGCATGTAACTACATTAAAAAATATGTTATTACTATAACCGGATTTTGTTAGTTTTTTCCCAGCTTCCGGTCACATTCACTAACTGGTAACCTTGTTTAATTACTCACCACTTTATTAACTGAGAGTTTTTATTCTCTCTTCCTAATTCTTAATTTAACTTCCTGCAACCGTTTAATGGTTCTAAGCTAGTGTTAATGGAGTGAATGTGGTGTAATTTAATCATTGATTTATCGAAAATGTCTATATGATGCATCCTAATATACAGTGTAAGCCAAAAGTAAGCATACAGTACTGTGATCAGTATTGTATACCCACTTTTGGTCCACTCTGGTTTATATATAAAGGGCGAATCATTTAACCACCACCCGTAGCGCACCCAGATATCATGAAACAAAGCATACGATGATAAATAAATGTGTAGACATTGTTTGCATAGGAGCGGTCGTTTCAACGGTGCTCTTTTCATTGATCTCGAAATTGAAAACAATGAATCTCAGCTACAAATACATATTTAGGAAGTTGCAGCTAATGCTCCATTTAGTCAGAATCCATTGTCTTTTCATTTATTTCCAACACCCCAACCGAAATAAAAATTGAAACAATACAGCCCCAAAAAGCTTCGAGTATACCACCAGTGTAATGCAGTGTAGTGACCCACTACGCTGCAATACACAACAACTCTGCTGGAAGCTTTTACAGGTGCTACTGTTTCTATTTTTATTTCAGTTGGATTTTTGGAAATATCTGAAACGATACTGGATCTTGACTAAATGGGCCATTTGGGTACAACTTTTTAAAAATGACTTAGCAGTTATGGTTCGGGTGGATTAATTTTCATGATTTTTGATGTAACAATGCGATGACCTTGAAAATTAATTTCAAGACCAATAAAAATAGCACTATTGGAAAGACCCTTCATATACAAACAATGTTTGCCTGACACATTTGTTTATGACATGTTTTGTTTTAATGATATATGGCTACATGAATGTTTCAAGTTAAATGATTTACCCTGTCTCCTATTCTGTCTCCTATTATATACAGTATATAAAAAGCACATGCTTTTTAGAATTGTGACGCAGGATTTTGAAAACTGCTGAACCAATTTCCAAGTTATTTTTTGTCATGTAGCTCATAAAATCGACTTTGTTCAAGGATATAACCGTTCTGGATAAGCATGAGATTTCTATTAATAGTTTATCGGTTATCTGAGAAAAAGAACAATTAAAGTCATTCGAATATTTTTGTATCATGTTACGACAATTTATGAAAAAATCATGCAGGTGTGGTTTCAGAATAGTGCACGGGCGAAGCCGTGGGGGCACTGCTAGTATTATATAAATCTATGTATAACGTATGCAACATTTCATGTATTACATGTATTTTAACTGTTTTAACCAGTACACTAAAATGTACAGGGTGATCCACAATTCATGGATATTTTCAGTCATCACAGAAAAATAAAAATGATCAGAAAAGTATCCTCCTGGACAATATCCCCCAGTCAAAGATTTTATTCATAGATTTAAAATTATTACATACCGATAATTTTTAATTTCCACAAATTCGCTATTATGCGATTTTTTTGGGCTTAAATTAGTCTAACCTAGCCTTTTACAAGCACCTCCATGTAAGCTATAGTAAACGGCGTAAGATATTGTATAATATAGTTTAGTTTTACCTAGTTCAGTTAGCTTAACTCGCATATTAGCGAATTTTTTTTTTTAAAAAACCGATTACATGATTAAAAAACATTTACCATTTTGTGGAAAAAAAAATAATATCATCTGTACTAGCAGAAATGAAAACAAGACTTTGCTATTATGCGATTTTGGTTAGTTACCGTAACCAATATTATTGAATTAACTTAATGTAAACCTATTGTAATAATTAAATTAACTTAATCGCTTTCATGTGATTTTGTAAACCGTTAATATGCGATACTCGGGTTTCGTGAAGTTCGTTATTATGCGATTTATCAATGTAAACTTCACTATTATGCGATCGTAGTTAATAAACGTGTTATAAATATATTAACATATTTATAAAATAAAATTTCACTGAAATAGATGTTTTTAAAAAATTCAAATAGTTTCACTTTATAAAACAAAAACTTCACCATGTATCGTATAGTGAAAAAAAAAATATAAATAAACCACCAATCATTATAAATTGTCCTACTTGGTGGCGGCAATCTAATCTCGTGATTTTCAGGAACGGGGAATCCCATTAATGAAATCTTAAATTTTCTTTACAGTATCGATGAACATACATACAGTATATATACATGTAGTATAACAGTGACTATAGAACACATTCTGGAAATAAACGGGAAGAAAAAGGAAATTTCCTCACACACTAAATGTACGAAACTGCTGCATGAATAACATTACGAGAAGATAAAAAAGCATGTACGACGAGTTAATGGCCGAAGGTTAGTTTACATTAACCATACCAAATACTGTACATATAGTCATATATGATCGTTGTGTTTGTATTCTATGGAGTTGATATATTGTATATTTTATTGCTACCTGTTACACCGCTACATCATTCATTGCCTGTCACTTCCACCGAAGATAGAGATCGTAACTACTGGTTATACACGTTTTCATCTTACAACTTTAATGTAGTAACAGTTAACTAGTTTTTGACTTGATTACACACAATAAGTTCAATTGCATCTTTTTTTCTCATTTTGCTATTATAGTTATTTTAACTATTATAGTTATGTTATGACTGCAAAGTTGATAAAGGGTTAAAAAATACGGCAAATTGTTAATGATATACTCATACTGAATAGTAACATCTATCACACAAACTTTATGAACATCACAGGTTCATTGTAACCGATATTGACAACACAAATTGATATAACCAACTTATAACTTACATCTGTTACTTATAGTTAATAAATGTAACTTTTATACCCATGTCTTAACATTTTATTATTAAAACGTGCTCCTAGTTTAACTACTAAACCTGGTTGGATAGGCGTATACAACACATGATTATGAATTTTGCATTAGAAATGTAACCCGCTAACGTGTACAGTGTGTTGTTTTAACTATTTAAAGAAGTATATATTAGTACGTAACTATACGTGAACCGGTATTAATTAACTAGAATAATCTGAAACAAATTATAAATAGTTTGTTGCACACACAAACCTAAATTTTATCGTGATTGAGTAAATTAAATTAATTGAGATATTTGAAATACCGGTACTTGTAACATGTCATATTTTTAACAAATATTCGTATAAAGTTAATCAAAACATTTTTACTCGATGATTTCCATGCAAAAATAGTTATATGCATTTGATTTATATTGCGTATACATAATATTTTTATTATTATGATTCGTCAGTAATATTATTATTCGTTAAGTAATATTTCCACATATGCCTAATATCGTTCGACATAGTAAGCTGGCAGTATGTAGGCCTACAGTATTTATTTACTCTCTACTACTGTAACAGTTACATCGCAGACCAATAAAGTCAAGTAGTAATGTCTTTTATTTACTTGCTGTAATTAAATAAGTTAATGGTTCTACTATTAGTTTAATAGTAATCGTTAGAATGCACAAAATAAAGTTATGGCGTTTTACTGCAGTAGACTAATAATTGAAGGCTTGCTCAGAATAACGTTGCATGTAACAATTCATAGTTTTGAGTAATCACAAAATAAATATTCAACAACACATTGTCACATATTAGGTGACCAATTTCGAAGTGATATATGTATGTTTTAGGTAGGTATGAGTTTGTCTATTGGTGGCACTAGCTAGGCCTATATATGAGGCTCATGATAATCTCAATATTAAATTTTTGTAACATACAACGTTATTCTGGACAAGCCTTCAATTAAATATAAACTTAGTGCATCATTACTTTTTATAGCATAACCATTAACCAAGTACAGTAGTAGCATTAAAAGAATCGAAATAATCAAAACTAAATCTGATTTATGTACACCATTAACAATGAACTAAACACTACACTACAAAAACAATATATGACCCAACAACACACACGCAAATAATATATATAGAGCTTATATGCCACATACAGTATATACAGAACTTGAATTTACATAATACATAGCATACATACCATTACTGTATACGGAACTGTACTGTATTTGTATACATACATAAATATGCATAGGTGTAAATATACGTGCGTATATGCATACGTCTACATAACGTACCGTACATGCTGATATTTATAATTTAATATGAAATACTGTATATAGTATGTACAATCGAGTCTATGTTTACGCGGTAGATAATGTTCCGCAGAAAACCGCATGTAACAAAATCGCACAAAAACAATCATAGACTTAGAGATTTTTTAAAACCGTATAAAATCAAAACGAGTTGAAATAAACAAAACTTCGCATAAAAAAGGTTTGTGAAAACTCAGTAAAATAAGAATGCGTTTACACACCTAAAAAAAAAAAAAACACGAAGAAAATTGGCTCGAAAATCTGAGGAAATTGAAGGGCTAAAAGGGGCGTTTGCAAAATAAACCAAATTCCCAAATAAGCCAATTAGTAGTTTTAAACATTCTTCAAGAAGTGCACTCACTCTTTAAGTCTTTATATAACTTCATTAGTGAGTGAATTTGTGAGTGAGTTGTGAGTTTATGAGTCAGTGAGCTGGAAATCGAACGTATTCGTTTATGAGAATATACTGTATAATCTAATGTACCAAAAATGAAACGAGAATCGCATAGTCCTTCACATAAATAAAAAATTGCATATACAAAAAATAAATCGATACTTGCAGAAATCAAAAAATGGAATTACTCAAAGCTGGCATAAATCAAATATCTTATTACTCAACAATCGCATAAATTTAATTTCGTATAAATTGAAATTCGCATATATCGAAACATGCAGAAATCAAAAATGGATTTTTTTTTATTATGTACATACAGTATAAAAATAGTACGCCTAAAAAGAATTTTTAATGTACTTATTTACACTCAACCCTTCAATTGCTAAAAAACATAAAATAAATTTGCTTTCAAATTTTATCCATTTAATTTTATTGAAAAGCAGTGCACGTACAGTGTACACTGCACTGCAATGTATCACGGCGTACACTACTTTTCACACTACAAAAGTAGTGTGTCACATTGTATCACATATCACTGTATATATCACATAGCATTGTATCACATATCGCATTGTATCACACTACAAAAACAATGTGATACGATTCTTCAGCACACGTTAGAATTTCAAGGCTCGTTCGGAGTCTGTGTCATTATAACAAAAAGAAAATGATTTTCGAATGAATCCCCGACATCGTATCGCATAACTGAAAGGGGAATCACCGAAACCCGCTATCGGTATAAGTACACAGTAGGCTATATCAGGGAACCCCAGATCTTGCACCTCAAAACTTCAAAACTGCACATAAAAAAACTCGACTGTAAATATACAAATACATACATGCATATATTTACATGTGCGGTATTTATATACAGTGTGTTACCGAAAATGTATAAAATCTAGGTAATCTTTAGAATGGCTTGATTCTACACATTGCCAGTAACGTATAGTATACTGCACAGTATATAAAATAGCTATACGCACAATGGCTTCAAATGTTTATTTTAACTGCATTTCCAACTTTAATTTAAAGCAGGACATTGCAAAATATTTACTACCGGTACTATAACACTTGATTCTGTATGACAGAACATAAATAACAATTGCTATAAATAAAACATGTGCTGAATTGTGAAATACCACAAAAAAAATTGTTTGCTGTTAATCACAAAAGAATTGTGAAGTTCCGAAAAAAAAATAGCGATTTTAGGATAGCACGTAGTATACCGATATGTCGTATGCAGTGAAATTAAACACTTCAATTTAATCATCAACTTACATTTACATAGTGAAATGTATCGGCGCAAAAAAGAATAATTTGTATCGGTTCAAACTTTTTACAGGCAATTGAACTTGCATACAATGAACGTAAACCATCGATCATTGAAGTACGCACTACGTAGTATGTTTCGGAAACATTAAAACCACATGTGGCCTATAAGCTTACATCTGTCAATTACTCCTCCGCAAATACATAGGTTCATTTGAAGTTCATTTTACTTCCTTAATTGGAATGATTATACGGAAATGTAAATAATTTTGGTGACAAATTTTGATTTACTGTATATTAGTTCATGTACCCGTACGTTGACTAACTAGCTGAATGCCGACCAATATCGACGAGAATAAAAAAGTCGGTAGTTTTCGGTTATCCGCAATATTCTCGAATGCTCGAATATTATATTAGCTTCACTTGTGAATTTGTGAATGAGTGAGCTGGGAATTTAACGCATACAGGCATCTACACACAACATACGTGCATATACATACTGTATACTGTATAGACAAAAAAATGCATAAAGTGAGAACCACATAAATCAAACACCACATAACTCCAATGTAAGAAAAATCACGAAAATCGAAAATGGAATTACTCGAAACTAGCATAAATTGAATATTACATTACTCAAACATTAATCTGGATTCGCATAAATTGAAATTCGCATAAATCAAAACGTGCAGAAAACAACAAAAAAAAATTACTCATAAATTAAATATCAAAATTACTCAGATTGCATAAGTTTTAATTCGCATAAATAGAAACATGTAGACATGAACGATTGATTTTTTGTATTATGTATATACATGCAGTATATCTGCATACTAACATACCAAGGTATAGAAATAACCTTGCTCATACTCAAGAATACTCAAGCTCACAAAAGCATAGTCTTTATGGCAGTAGTCTGTATAAAAGAGTATGCTTTAAAAGCATTTTTAATGAAATTATTTTAATTTTACAGTTGTTGTCAGCGTTATATTTTGGTTAAAATCGTAGATATTTTAAACTTCTGTAATTAATTTTGGAAATTAGATTTTAACATTTTGTTACCTATTTTTTTGTTTAACCATTACTTCATTTATTTAAAATTTGAAAACACGTCAATCGCACTACACAAAACATAGTAATAACCCTTTTAAGAAAAAAATTATAATTTGTTTCCATTAACTCAAACAATTTCCCAACATGTATAAAAAAATAATCGTTTCTTTGAACATATATTCAGATATTACTCATAGCAACACACTTTTATTTCAATTTAAAATCAATTCACAAAACTGCGTGTTTTCTATACAAAGATCTTTCACTCGCTCTAATATCGATTATACACTTTTGACCAATCAATTCTTTGTACAAGCAAGTTGGTCTTTACTATATAATACTCTAGCGCTACTTCATTATTTATTCTATAGCTATAACGAACGTAGTAACCAGAAGTTACGATTTGTTTGCAAAAAGCTATGGAAAATAATACCATTCAAACTGTACGATTTTTATCATGTTAACATTGAAACATGGTAAGCGTTACAAGTAATATCAGTATTACAGTAATATCTGATCTTGCAATGTTGTAGTCGATTACAAAATACTACTTTTTTATTTCAATAATACAATTTCAAAATAAGACGCAGCTGGTTTTAAACAGCTGTTTGTATTATGTTTAACTGGAAATGGCAAAATGACGCATTTTGATTAGAAAGCAAATTTGCTTACAAAATTTCCTCCACAATAATTTTAAAAAATACGCATATAGAAAAGTAGCTCTATTTGTAGATCCTTATTATCTCCTTTTTGCATCCATTCACAATGGAAAGAGTACCATATCCCGTAAATATAAAAAAACTATATACCGTACAGTACAACCAAAAGGATATGAACACATAGTTTAATCATAGAAGGAAGATTTTCATATATGAAAATATGTTTTCCTATATTGATAAATCGAAATGAAAACCGTGATAATAATATGAAAGGTTTTGTCGATTGATGACGACCACAAGGTGAATGCTTGACATTGACCTACTACGTACTTATTCAATGGCAATGGTACTATTGACCTTATGCGGATAAACAGCTGGATAGAGTTTATGCTATTTTCTTTGTAATATAGAAAATTGCTACGGGAGTCTTTGTTTTATGCGAGTTTTTTATATGTGATTTCGCTATTATGCGACAAGAAATCCTCCCAGATGCTCGTTATAAGCGAGAAAATTTAAAAATTATGCGATTTTGTGGGGTGCTGATTTGGTACTTTTATGTTAACCGATAAGCCACTTGTGACGTGGTGATTATTTTCTTTATATAAGCATGGGGTTGTTGTTTTTAAACCAACCTAAACCATAAATTATAGTGTACGTCAATGGGTAAGTATGGGTACAGATAATACCAGTTTAGGTTAGTTAAAATATGACACTTAATAATTAAACATAAAATTAACTAAACTGAAACCTACACCCAAGCGCCACAAGCGGCCTCTAGGTTAAAAGGAAACTACCCTGATTTATTTCCACAGTATGGATCAAATGCTAGATATCACGCAGAAATTATCCGCTGGAGTTTTACCATTTAATGAGAATCTCGACAGCGGTACATGACATTTTAAGTTTTATGCTAGATTTTTGCAGAACCCTCGCATACTTGTATTTAAAATCTTGTATTCAAAGATAATCTAGATCAAGTTTTAATAAGTAAATCGAAGTTTCAAGTAGAATACAGTACTTAATGGTAAGCTATGCACATTAGTGCAATTATTAGTGTAGTATTGAAATTTCTTGACATCTAAGTTTAGTAATCCGATATTGTAATTAATACTTAACAACCCAAAAGATTGAAAGATTGTCGGTTATGAAAAACTAAATGAGTTGTAGTTTCTACAATATTAAAAGCTTCCACGATATTAAGAGCTTCTACACTATTAATGATTTTCAGTTCCAAATTTCCAAAAAATTGGAAAAAATTAAAATGTTAAATTTAAGTGTCAAATGAATGGGCCAATTTGCTGATAAATGTCACATATCGTATTTCATTAGCATTTTTCCCTATGACAAAAATAACATCATATTTCACATAGCCTACCATAACAACAATAACACATTCGGGATGACGTTAAAAATATGAATGGGCAACGCTTATTGTGATCATATCGTAATTGGTAACAAAAAGTTTTTTCTATTCAAATGAATAGAAAATAGCAATTAAAGAGATTATTTCCAAAACGTCTTATCTCCACTTTTGACAATTTTTGAGTTAGAGGCTCTGAAAATTATCTGTGCATCGATGATTCCAAATAATGTTATGTTCAAGACTCAAAACTTATTATTTCCCACTAAAAAGCACTCTCAAAAAACACTTTTATATGCAAAGTCTATGGTCAAATGAATAAAAAAACCGTTTCCTGAAAAATTGTATTTCATGGACTTAAGACATTTTGGAAATAAGCTCTTCAATTAGTGGTTGCCCGGATGAACTATGTGTAGTTGACCATATCATATAGCGAGTGATTTAACACTGACAACAATGCTTTTATTCACAACTATTGTGTAGTTTGTCTATAAAAAATCTGTACCTTTGGCCGCACTAAACATGTAGCATTTCACTCAGCAACACTAAAGTCACTAGTCAGTCTTAACAAACAACCCACTTCACGTGTTAATTTCTTCGAAATGATGAGACGTGAATCCGTCAAAATTAAATGTATCATGGGTTATGTCTAAAAATTTCAGCTCTGCAGTAGGTCATCTGGAACCTACCAAAAAACGAGCTCAAAACGTGACACCAACGAGTGAAGTTAAATAAAAGATTGTAAAAACACAATGAGAGCTAATCAGTGTTGTTTAATTGCACTAGCTCAAACATTTACTGTACTTTTTTGAACTTGTTATGAAAACCAGAATATGTGATAGTTTAGTAAATCTATTTCAGTATACATGGTAATGCAATAGTCGCGCAACATAGGCAGAAATTTGAACATTGAACGCAAAATACCTTTCTAAAACCTTACTAATTCGATAATATATTTAGTATAATTCCCATTCTATTCACACAAAAATATACTGTATTACCAAGTCATGGTATCACATTTTCAGTATCTATTTATTATTTTATTATTTGTAACATTGTAAACGGATGTTAGACTAAAGACCTGGAAGTGGGATATGAAATCAATTCCTATTTCATTCAATTAAGCAAATCGTATGCCTGTGGTGACTATCGTTCTAAGAACAATAACTTGCATAAGTCTAAACGATTTATCAACTAAATTAGCATAGCTAAAGTTTGCTAATTACGAGGATACACCAAAGCTTGTGTAGTACATTATTTGCTACTACAATTCTACATTTGTTAATTATCATCGTATTGTTTTTCACACTTGCTTCAGAAAACGTTTTTCTGTTATCAATAAAAGCTAGTCCTTGGATTCATCTTATAAGCGATATCATTAATCTGTGGCGAAATTG
The DNA here is from genome assembly GCA_034695005.1 of Cryptops parisi. Classification (NCBI taxonomy): domain Eukaryota; kingdom Metazoa; phylum Arthropoda; class Chilopoda; order Scolopendromorpha; family Cryptopidae; genus Cryptops; species Cryptops parisi. Next base: position 14,046 of record JAQIWH010001588.1, read on the forward strand.
TCGTGGATGCTTGTTATGTTCGAAAAACTTTTGCTATTTTGTGCAGTACGGTAGTGCACGAGTAACAACAAAGTTTTGCTTAATAAGCGATTCGATATAATCTCACACACTATATTCAGAGAGATTTTGATTCACGTGACATTTGCGCAGAATGAAACTCGCATATATCGAAGACCTGTAATACTACCAAATAAGTTATATCACACAGTAAACTATATTCAACAGGAAGTGAATAAATTGTATACAATTTTTTTTCAAGGTTATAAGCCATCAAAGTAAAGGAAAGCCTTAAAAAATCCGCATGAACTTGAATGATTATCTTATATTGAAGTTAATATAAAGATAGTTCACATTTTTAAACTGTATTCACACCATAACCAGATATTTTGACAATTAAAAGCTTGCTCGGAATAACGTTGTATATTACAAAAATTCAATATTGAGATTATTGTGGAAAAACGTGCCTCATATATAGGCTTAGCTAGTGCCGCCAATAAACAAACTCATACCTGCCTAAAACATACACTTTGAAATTGGTCACCTAATATGTGACAATCAATGTGTTGCTGAATACTTTTTTTAACATACAGTATTTTAATTATAACTCACTGTATATAAAGCCTGTACCGTATTACAAACTTTATTGTTGACAAAGAAATATAATGTAATAAAATAATTACATAAAATCTTGTGATGTATATTTTAATTACATAAAACATTATTGTAATTAGTATAATACTTGATGTACTAATTTCTTATACAAGATCTATGAAGTCAAACTGTCAATATTTTTAAAAAAATAATCAACTATTTTCTACCAATAAACCATAACCACATCAACTTAACAATCAGTTACTACTAATTAAAATTTCACTTCCTTGTAAACTTTTAACTTCCACTTCACAAACTAAAAGAAAAACTGCTTTTGATCCAAGCCATTGGAATTTCCCAGAAACTTCCGGTGAAATCTGGTGAGAATGATCGATATTGGCTTCCGTATTGAAATATTGAACAAAATGTTGACCAACCATCTAAACCAGTTTGATATTCTACAGGGTGCCTCACAAGTCAGAAACCACAGTGGTGCACTTAAGCGGCATCTTGGACATATAATGGTGGACACATTTTGTGAATACTGACTCTTGAACTTTCATTATTTGTTTCTATTATCCAGACACGTGGAACACCCCTGTATTTTACTGTGACTAAATTCAGTAGGCTATAGGAATATCGTATGTGACCATTGTGTTCTAAATATAGTCGCACCATAAATTTGTTTAACTTTTTTAATATACACTATGTTAACATTTCATTGTTTACAAATATTAAGTGATAATAGTATTGTAGTAAACAATTTTGGAAGTTTAATTTCTGTATATAAGGTTATAGTACAGGAAATCCTCGATTTATGCGAGAATATCCACAACTCGAATAATGGATATAATGTAAATTTAGCCAAAATCGAAATCGCATATAAAAATTTCAATAAAGTGACAAAACATGTGTTCAGTTTACTCGTCAGTCGTTAATGCAAAAAATCGCATAACTAAATTTTCTCGAGCATCTGGATTGATTTGTCTCATCTCACAGTAGCCAAGCCATATACAAAATACATATACAAAAATTTGAGACTTTTTTGTATAGGTTCAGCTCTTAGTTTTTTCACATGACTTAAGATTTGAAGCTAAAAACCTGCAAAGTTTTTTATTCATATACTGTATGTATAAAAAAAAACAGAAGTAAACTTTGGTCATCAATAAATATGGTGAAAATAAAATTGCACCATATCTTTAAAAGTTGTCTAAAGAAATATCAACTTTTAATCTTTAAGATTTTCATTTCCGGTATGAATCGTAGCAGGGGAAAAGTGCTGGAAAACACATGAATGTTTTCTTTCATATTTCAACGTCCTTCTAACATCCTTTCAATCAAGTAAAAAAAAACACTGTTTATGTTTTTTGACATATACAGTATCTCTCTCTCTTTAGTAAGAAAAATTATTTAGTCGAATATAAAACGAAAAATTTACATATCCTGGATCTTCGTTGTAAAAAAATGGAAAATAAAGTAAAAAGTTATCGCAACTTTTATGAACCATTGCCAACACTGAGTGGACAATTTATTCCTTTAACCAGTTTTGTCATTTCAGATATTCAAGAAAGAGACATGTCCGCCCGTCGGCGGAGACAAAGACAGGACAGAAAAGGAATGAGGGATTGGTTGGAAGACCACTTGAAGAATTCAACTTATCCTGACCAATTACAATGGACGGACAAACTCCAAAACAGATTTTGTCTTCGCTGGACTCATCGATCAAAGGCCACATATAATGAAGAAAGAGACAGTGCTGTATTTCGCGACTGGGCCATTCACACAGGTAAAATTAAATGGTTCAAATTATGGTTAGTCAGGCGAACCTAGAGCTCGCGTGAAAACTTGTTTTACACGAGTAGGTTCTAAGTCTAAGTTGGTTGTCTCCAACTCTAAATTGTTGCTCTCAAGATTTTTTTTTAATTTTTGAGCATCTTTAATTCGAAAACTATGATATATAAACAAGAAGATAATAAGCTAGGAAAATAGATTTTCTAAAATAGACCATGATTTTTTTTCTCAAGTCTTTATCTTACCATACAACATACACGAATTTGGTTGAATGCGTTTCAACTTCAACCTTCGAATGATTTGATTAGATAAAGCAAATTTAATGTAAACTTTGTGACATTAGGCCTCTACAAACATAAATTGCCTTTGTAACGTTCATGGTGCTCAAACTAAACTGAAGTCTTAACTGATGCAAAATGCAATTTTCATCAAGTTATTATGCAAAGACGATTTTAATCTTCGCCGTCTGTTTGTTTGCTTGGCATCGTGCGAAAGCGTCTGGAATGACAATTATAAAGCTTTCAACAACATCTTAAAGTCAACACCACTAAAGTCGACGCAGCTTGGAACTTACGACGTTAGTGGAAGTATCATTTATAGTTTGAATCATGAAGAGGAGGAGGTTATCTAGCTAAGGGGAGGGAAAGGAATGCTAACATTTTGCGAAAACTTGTCATAAATCGAAATCGCAGTGCAGACCATTCAGTCACTTGTGCTCAAACTCCCTAAATCGGATGACAAAATTTCTCTCATAATACGATAAGACATTTACACCAAGAAATAATATAATTCAACAAGAGATTTACACCAGGAGAACGATTCTAATCCCCTCGTTCCTTGTTGAGGTGATGATTTCCTTAATCATTGCACATTCGATTTCATCTTTGAGAATCCTGATTTCTCTTGATTCCGGTTGGAAATGAACAGGGAAATTCTCTGGCTTGGAGGGGGGGCAAACATATTCCTCAATAACTCTTTAAGTTTTGTATGGTTCTCTATAAAAAGTTAACATGTAAGTATCTAGTATGTAGCACAAAAGTCTGCCCAGGCCATATGATGAAAAAGTTCCACCCCAGCCCCAAGCACTTTTGGACCTGAGTGTGCAAATTGGCGAAGACATATGCTAATGTGACATCGGTAATGATAGCAAGTTCTCGCCGAAGTCGTTTTATGTTCACGGCTTAGTGCTGTATACACGGCCTTTCAGTGAACCCCACAAAAAGAAATCAGGTTTGGAACTTTCAATTTTCCTTATGTATGCATTAGATGTGTGGCAATTTTGTTGACAATAACCTTCCGTTCAACGTAAATATTCATCAATACCCATTCAATCATACGTCTTAATTTTCATAGGCAATCATACATAACTTAAAAAGTTACTGATAAATGTTTGGGTTTCATAGCGAAAGGTAATGTAACACCCTTCATCATTCACTATTTGATAAGATACAATTGTTTAAACAATTAAAAACTAACCTCGATAAGACAAAACAGTTATATCTCGATTATGTCGTTCCCTTGTGGCATATGCAAACCACAGGAGAGGAATTTTAAGCCTATCCTCAATGTTTAGTCCCAATCGGACCAGCAGTTCCCGAGTAATCGATGTACATGCATAATTCTACATAAAGAATTGTTAACCTTTTTTTTTAAGTAAAAATTAAATAGCAACTAACATCAAAACAAAGGATAGAGGCTACGTTTTGAGTTTATGTTGTTGTGAGCACGCATTTTTAACCAACCACTTGCACCCACTGAAAAGCAGAAATAGAGGCAACGCAATATTCATGCGCTTCATTAAAAACCTGTCTTTGTTAAAAACGCTCGACCCATTCCCCCTGCCCTGAGCACCCTTTTGTGTCGCAAATGTGTAGGTGCATGTGTTTGGAGTACGAACTAACCACCCACAAAAATTCAAGGCCTTCTGGTTTTCACACTCCACACTCCTTCACTAAGGTTATTATACAACTAGTAAATAGCCCGTCAAACATGACGGGAAAGTTTATTCATTTAGCTCATATTGCTGCGCAATATTCGTTAGTTTTTATTCGCAATATTCGTCACAGTTACAGTTTTTATTTTTTATTTCGTTTCGTTTCGGTTGTTTCTATAGAAACATAACTGGTGTTTATTTTTTATTTCGTTTCGTTTGTTTCTATAGAAACATAACTGGTAAGGAGAAGGAGGAGGAGGAGGATTTTGCATTTAATAACAATGAGATACATAGGGGCATAATAGCGTTGAAATGGCTCAACCTCTGATCTCTTGGAAGGTTCCCGATGACATACAGAACTGAAATTTTGAACATAAGCTGCAGTTGTGGGCCACAACTTGTGGTGCATTTCGTTCTGTCAAATTTTGACGGGTCGAAGTCCTGTCAAGTCCGAGATTATGTCACATGAAGTGTACTTTTTTCCTCGAAGAGCGTTGACGACACATCTACATTTCAAGCCACTACTAAACCATAGTTGTACACAAAGATAAATGTATTTATTTGATGTAGGCCTATACTACCTGCAGTTTATGTGAGCAACCATTCGTTGTTGTGAGTTTAAAACCTATCCGCCGAAATACTTAACACATTCAATTCAAAACAGGTTCAAACAAGTAATTAGATAAAAAACACGTATTTGAGGCCTCACTTTTCTTTTGTGGACATGTTTGTTGGATGGGGAAAGTTTACTTGGATGATGAAAACATTTGGAAGTGATTTGTTTTTTTTCTTTAGCATTGAGTTTTGGGATTTTTAAACAGTATGGTATATGGTGCATTGTTGAGGATGCTGTTGGTGGTGTTGTTGAAACCATAATGTTAATAATAAAAACCAGTTGGCATGGTATGTGCATTGTTGAAATTATGTGCATTGCTATTGTTGAAATCTAAAAAAGCTTCCCAAGTATCACTCTCTCTCTCCACTCTTCCGTCCAACCTACCATTGTACTCACACACAAAGTGAAGTTCAGAAAAAGTAGGTAAAAACATTCATATTTGTGCATATACGCGTTCCTGTACTTGTTTTTTTCCCTCTTTTCTTTTCCTGACTAACCTGTGTATGTTTTTTTTAGAAATAACGCAAATGGTACAAAGGTCAATCTTTATTGAACTTTCAATACGTACCGGTACTCGCAATGGTAAACTTAGGTATTTTTCCAACCGTTCGACCACACGTTTTACATGACTACAAGTATATTAACTAACTAAACATATCAATTTAATGAGAAATAAATTAAATAAAAGTTGGATTAAAGATGCTCAAATCTTACAATTCTTTGAAAATTACAGGAAGACATACAACGATAATAATTTTGTTATGCAGGCAAATTTCATGAAAATTATCCAGATCCTAGTCGATGGAAGGCGAACTTTCGCTGTGCCCTCAACAGCATAAAGGACGTTAGATCTCTTGGTAAAGGACATACATGCAAACTTCACCAGGAAAAGTTTTGTCGCGAATTTTGCTTTGTGGAGAACCTTTTTAAAGGTATCGTACACGAGATTTACCGTATCCAGCAAACCCTCGATTCAACGATCAATAGACTAATAAACGGGAGAGAATATCCAAAATTGCCCTTCGACTTCGAGAAAAGTCAAAACAATCTTCATAAGTACAAAAATCACAAGAAAAACCAATAAATTAATGTGTGAATGATAACACATACTAAGTACGAACGTGACTCTTACTGTTTATAATCAGCAAAATTGGTTTAAAATGTGAAAATAGACACGCACTATGAAGGAAGTATCCCAAGGAAGTATTTTGGTCAAATGTTTGCATCTGTTGAATGCAAATCTGTTGAATGTGAATCAAATGTTTACTGGATACTATGCATACTTTTACATAGCTTTAGTAATGAAATGTTGATATTTTTAAGAAAAACGGATAACAGTAGATATATTTGCAGTCATGATATTACCATGTACCGTATACTGCACCATGTATAGTTAGACTTGCACCCTATTGCAGAGTTACACCATATTACAGTACTAGTTTAACTTAAAGACTATAACAGTTATATATGCTGTTATATTATAACAGTTCATTCCTGATAATCGCATTCTGTTCTGTCAACGTAATCTTGCTGAAGTTATTATTTAACAATACTGACTAAAATGACTAACAGAGTAAGACTTAGGCCTACTGTACTAAAGTTTGATTTACATTCACGAACTGTATTGTAAGATAGGTCAATATAAATACCATTCTTGCTCAATCTTTTGAACTTGCTTGTTATCAGGGTTATTGTTAGTTATCAAAAATTTTGATAAAATCTTTTGTTTTAATTATTTTTGCAAAAAAAAAAAAAAATAGAAATTGTTGTGAAATGACAAAAACTGATAGGCGGTGTTCTATATTTTGCACAGCATAACCACTCCCTTTTATATACGTATATTTAAATAACTTGAAATGTTATTCAACCCTTCAAATCATGATAAATTATGCTTATCTCGGTAACAAGTATTCATAAGTAGGCATAGAGCTTAGCCTTGGAATTCTTTATCTAAAAAAAAGTTTTAATCAGCATCATTCATAAATTTGTAATCTTAAGTTGTAGTATATTCAAATTTAACGTACAATAGAGCTACCGCTTGATTTCCCCCAACGAAATTATAACTATCTTTATGAAATGTTAAGCTAACAGTGCATGTAAGACAACTTAATTATTGTAAATGATACCTGTTCCAATTTCAATTAATAAGCTACAGTTGGTACTATAATGTACGTTAATTTAAATAAGTGTTAATGCTAAGTCACTTACATAAAAAATGAGTTAATGGTATATTTTATACCCCAAAACTTATTATGAAATACGTAATAAACCAGACAAAAACATGTTTCGAGATATTTCTCCCACCATTAAAGCACGTTAACACGATGATAGCTTAGGCGATAGTGCTGTCATGACAGCGACAACTATCTTCGTGTAAATGAGGCTTTATATACAGTAATATCCAAAATGAGATTGAAATGTATTTTAATTGTAGAAAGCATTCAAAATTAAATATTAAATGTGACATTAGACATCCACATCATTTTACACAAAGATAACTGTGGCGATAGTCGCTTGTCATGGCAGCAAATATCGCCAAAACTATCATCGTGTAAACGCATCTTTAGTGTTATACAGTACTTAAATGATTTAGATGAAAATTAAAAGGTAATGGTAGTGATTAACCTTTATAATACTTTCACTGTCCCAAATTATAGTAACAGTATATATTTGGCTGTTTTTTTTGTCCCAAATTATGGTATACATTTTGCCTATGTACTGTAACTGTTTAAAAATCCTTTGCTAGTGGCAAGTTAGGTCTAACGGCGCGTTTACACGATGATAGTTTTCGCGATAGTTGTTGTCATGACATCGACTATCGCCACAGTTATCTTCGTGGAAATGATTTCTCATGTCAAATTTAATATTTGTTTTTTACAATTAAAACATATTCCAATAATGAACGGCACGCAGCACCGGACACCATAGCTTTTTCTGAAAAAGTCGTCACATTTAGTCAAAATTGAAAAACATGTCCTTTTTTTTTTATCTAAAAAAAAAACAACCAATATTTCCACTCATTAAACAAAGAATTTCTTACAAAAGAAATAATGTTTTTTGGTAACCCTTCTTTTCTCACTAAGCGACCTTGGTAGGTAGCGCTGGACAATATTTCCACAGTAAATTTTGTATGAAAATAATTTTATTTCAAAGACCCCAACGCTATAAGAGATACATGAACAAAATCGTAATCTCAAATTTCTCAAATTCATTAGGATTACTTCACAGATTTAGGCTGTTGGCCTGCATAAGGGTTTTATTTGTACAAAAAAACTAAAATTATTATTTTTTTTAAAATTATTTGTTACACCCAATATCATTGAATTTTGGCATTGTAAATGGTAGTTAATAACATGTTCGAACAGAGCTATGATAGCACCATATTAACAAACGCTATTGTCATTTCAGCCAAAAAATCTGCCAAGCGAAAAGAGATAACCTCATGTACCAAGCTTGTAGAAAAACCTGTAAATGTATGCCATCCGATCCTACACATATCTGAAGTAAGTCGAGTGTTAATGTGTATAAAATAACGTTAGTTTCAATTAAATCTAAAAAGTACCATTTTCTCAACATAAAACAGATCGAAAAAGAACACGACGAAGATTTCAACTGGGAGAAATATGGTAAGAAGGCAATAGATTTTTGTTTTATTTTTTGTCTTTTGAAGTTGTCGACACACTAGAAAACAGCATATAAAATTATTTTGTAATAGTCACAATATCAATCTTGTAAGTTCAGTCAAAATGTTAAAATAATGATTATGGTTCATGATTCGGTTTTTAATAAATAACACTTTCTTAGAATCATTACCAGTAAGCCTCGAATTCTGGTCTGACCAAGTAGCCGAAATAGTAAGCAGCAATGGTAAGTACGTATTTTAAAACCTTGGTGTAATAGACGGAAGCACAACCGCACTTCAAATGTCTGTTATCTTGTGAATTATGTGAAATAACATAATTCTCGTAAGTTAACATCAATTTGCTTGTTCACCCATTCAAAAAAGTTTGATAACTTGTACCTTCTATTTGTTTGCAGATTCTGGATTTCAACCCGAAAGCTTTACAGGTGGGCTTGACGAATTTCTTGGATTTGATCTTATGACAAACCTTAATATTTAAAAAAAAAACTATATGACAGGGTGAAAAGGTTATTTAACTTTTAGAATTAATGTTCAGGTGAAAATAACTTCGAAAAAACCACCTAATATGTATGACATCATGAACCAAAATGATGTTCTAACTATTATGTTCATCAGGAGAATATACCTACTGGTATTAAGCCTTTCTTTCAAACCTTTTGGGATTGAAAATGCACGTTTTCCATGTTTGATGCAATTAATGCAAGTATTATGTATAGCATACTGTGATAATGTTAAAGATTTGTATATATTCTATTTTGTATACTACCCATACTCATTTTTGTATTTAAACCATTCAACTAGTATTGTACTCTTAGCATTCCTATAACTGACTCGTTTGTTTCTCTGAATCAAAATGATTTTAAGCAGTGCATACAAAAAAAGTTTTTACCTCAAACCGATTAAACTTGTTTCAATCATTACATAATAATGCAGTTCGTTTAACTTTGTCTTCCGACGTTCACAATATATAAATAAAGGGTGAGTCGTCCAAGTCATTCACTACCGATAACGTTTTAGCTGTTTATTTCATGAAAATTCTGATTGAACTATCATCAGGTATGTCGACTAAAGACAATCCAATGAAGTTACCGAAAGTGACCTTGAATTTTATTTTCAAAGTTATCCGATTTTTAACTTCAATATGTATCCCAGACCCCATATGTGGCTTAGAAAGGTAAAGGTATTCACAAAATATTACCAACGCAAAAAAATCGAAAATCTACATGTTGAAACAGACCTTATAAACGATTTAAGAACATCACGTAAAGCCAACCAGGGGCAGCTGCAAGATTAGCCAAGGTTGTTGTAGCTACGTGACTTCGCTGAAGTGCCTCTTGAATCGTTCACAGCTTCCGTTTCATTTTCGATCTTTTTCGTGCGTTGACATTTCATGAATACCTCCATCTGTCTAAATCACATGGGGTCTGAGATGCATATTAAAAAAATTAGTCGGATAACCTTAAAAATATTAAAAATCACTTCCGGTAGCTGTATTGGATTGCCCGTGGTCGATATCTAATGATAGTTCAATCAGAATTTTCATAAAATAAACAGCTAAAAAGACGACTTAGTGACTCGCCATGTACAGTATAAGTTTTTAATGAGATCACCACACAGCTTCTAATACCAAATGCTGAAAGAAGATTTTCTATTCCTTCAACAAAAAAAAAAAAAAGAAAAAGATAAACAACATATCGGTAAGTTAGGCCGTAAGAATTTAAGAATAAAGGACACCGACTGCAGTTAAGGTATGGCCATCACATGAACTTTATTGCCGAAAGCGGGAACAATGATAAGGTAAAGATGAACGTGATGACGAATAAAATTGGGAGATTTTATAATGCAGGAGGAAACTGGAGAATCCCAAGAAAACCTGCGCTACTGGTGTGAGCTCCCAAACTGAATCTCGCCTAGCACGAGTGAGAGGCAAACTAGAGCTGCTCATATCAAAGATGGACGCCTTAATTACCAGACCACAAAAAATCACAAAACCTGAATCATAGATTCAGATTCAGCCATAACTATGACTTATGAAACTACGGTATGGCTACAATGCCCAATTCTCTTGTTGATTATAATATCAAAGCTTGATGTTGGTGATCAAGCCGGACTGGCTCAAAAAGGGAGCCCGTGCATCTCTGCCAATGTCCCAGCCATCATGAAAGTATGTGGGAGCAGCCCCTCCCTAGAAACAAGGGGATCTGGGGCAAAGGTATAGACAGGCTATATAATATATACCTTTGGATCTGGGGGTATCCCCCAGCCCAGCCGTGGGATTTTTGAGGCTATTCTGATCTGGTAGTTTTTTTGAATGAACTACAACTGTATTGATTGCCACTTTAATAAGTTTATTTTTGAATTTGAATTGAATCGAACTCCCAGTTCATAGGATTTAAAATATTACTCGAAGAATAAATTTCCTCAAAAATAGAAACATAACATTGTTCTTTAATCATTGTGTATAAAAATGATAAAGTAAGTTTATGTAGTACAAATGTAAATGAGCCTTTTATTATTATATTTATTTAAAACTCAGTTTCACCAAAATACTTAGTGATTTTTGGAACACTTTTACTTTCAATAATCTTTGTCGATCGTCAGAACGCCTTTTGTCTTTATAACAAAGTTAGTTTAAAATTGAATAATCGATGTGCAACCAATCATATTTGAATAAATGGAATAAGTTAAAAATAAATACTGCAAGTAAAATTTCAAATTGCCGTGTCAAACAACACTAGTGTCGACTTTTGCCGCCTCCAGTTATATTGGAAAAGAAAGGTAACAACTTCTCTGTAATACTTTTGCACCACCAGTGGACACATACCTTGTGTAACTTGAGAGGAACGAAAAACTGCATTACAGAGAAATCAAGGGGTGAATTTTCAAGGTTGGGATTTTCAAGAAAGGGGAATACCCTTTTTATTAAAGGAATCTTATCTTTAAAAGATAAAAATAAAAAAGAAGTATATAATCAAGGAACGCGAATGTTGTAGTAAAAAAATATTTTGCGGCCAGCCCATCGGAAATTTGCCTGGTGTGCCAGATGGCCAACCAAGGTCTGTTGGTGAAAACCATTAGGTGAAAACTTGAATGTGTTTGAAATATGAATTTGGACAATAAGCTTTAAAAGATGGAGATGGCCACAAAAAATAATACGCTACTTGAAAACCCTAACACCATACTTAGTTATACGTGCTCCATATAATTTTAGATGGGGAGCACCTTAAGAGTGCTCCCAGCCTTTAAAGATCTGAACTTACCACCTTGCTGTCTATGGGGCTACTTCACACTTGCATATTCATTTTCTTTGCACATATTGTTTTGGTCAAAATTATGTATCAGGAAGGTAGAATTGCACCTAACAACATGTTCGAAAATGCTTTTAGGTCATTTTTGACAAAAATATTTTACCTTAACACCCTTTTACACCAGGCCCTTCAATTATTGATAGTTTTTTCAATAAAGTGTATAAGAGTGGAGGGAGGAAAAATAATTAGGGTAAAAAATTAAAAATTAAGGTACTATATAGTGAAACCTCTATCATTCCCAGATGAATCAATTTCCAAATCCTACATTCAATTTGTATGGTTTCTGAATTTTAGTATCCTAAATATATCACTTTATTTGTATACATGTTTTTTAGATGCCTCATAAAAAACTGTTGAGGTTCCCACTGGCGCATTCCGTCGTGGAAAAGCTCAAACGGCAGACCTTGTAAAATACGCGATGGCAAATACTGCTCCAGCGGAAACCAAGCTTTATTGTAAAAATGTTACTAACACCCAGCACTTCAATCATTGCAACTAACATTGTGTACCAAAGGCAAGAAATTAGGTACCTACAGGTTTGACACCCAAAAACCAAATTACGAACCAGATCTCTTATTACAAACCACCCCTACGGTCAAATCTTGTTAAACCGCCACCCTTGGTTCTGAACAAAAGTGTGGCGGTTTAATGGATTTGAAGCTGAAGTTTTATGCTCATATTCGAGTCATTTTTCTTGCTTAAAATGTCTCTGCAACGTATACATTTCGTGCAATTATATTTTATGCAGAAGATACGTAATCTCAAAATCTCAACTATGACATCACAGCTGATTTTCTTGATAAAAAGGCTCCGAAAATGTTCCACTATGGATTGCTAATTTGCAATAGCATTTTTGCTTTCGAATTTTTATGACTTTCCCCATTTTCCCGGTTTAAACGAATGAATTGCTATACAAAAGTACTCTTGTAGCGGTTGGCGGACAGTGTGGTGACGGTAAACCTGACTGGCGTGGCGAAAGGAGTGGGTGTCGGTTTAACGAGTTTCTACTGTCTTTAGTTCTTACTTCTTATTGTCAAAAGTTTAATTTTTTACAAGTCAATCAACACAACTTATAAAATGTTGAAATAACATAACTGTACTGGTGACAACATACAAGAGTCTTCAATTTATGCAACATTTTCTTTTTCCATTTTAAGAACATTCCAATCTTCAATGTATGCTACTTTCATTTTATTATAGGTTTTATTATAGGTTAAGTTTTAACTTAGGTTCAAGTGATGACTGAACTCGCAAAAATCAAGGCATAATATTTACATTGAAAATTAGTGGTAATGTTTCACCCTACCTTGGAACATGTATATGTAAAATGACAAAATTAGCTTTCGATCCTACAACGCTCCAGGTATCTTGGGTAGCATTCGAAATGAGCTTCAACAGGTACATAATATATCACTAGTAACTAAAACAAATGAAAAAAAAAAGGAATGCAGTTAGCAGTTGTAGATAATAATACATAAATCTTTATTTAGGATTCATACACACATCCAACTTCACTGGTCAATTTCAATAATTTAGTTAAAAATAAATAACATTAACAACAATAACCAGAAATCACAATTTTTTTAAGTAACGCTGTACGATAGCTTCAAAGTTGATTTTTTTTTGTACATGTATAACGATTCAAATCGGTATGCAAAATTTTATAGTTAACGATAGTCAAATACCAAGGAGGAAAATCATTGAGCAAATTCATCACCTATTGCACTAAACATCTGAATTAAATTATTCAAACCTCCCAAATAATTGGAATCCAATTCCTGAGACGGGAAAACATGAGCAAAATCGATCATCCTGATATCCGTAAGTACATCATGTCCCTCAAAACTTTCTACCTCCTTGTCGCCATTGACATCCATGCAGTTATCATATTTTGTACTTTTGTTCATGTGTAAAGGTGAATTTTTGGAAGGACTGCACAAGTTTTTGGTGATGGCGCTTTGCAACATATTCGAATGCAGGGTAGTTGGTTTTTTGGACCTACTGGGGCTTTCGTTCGTTACATTATCGTATGCCCCTTCATATATAAATAACAGAGAGCTAGAGTAGAATGTAAATTTTTGTTGACTCAAGAACCACTTCTGTATTGCTTCCAATCGATGGAGGAAACTCTGAAGTGCTTTGGCATTAAGTTTGTCATGGCCTCCTAAATAACAAATGAGGGCTGAAAGGGAAATATCCGATTATTCTTTTCTTATTGTTTTATTTCACAAACAAAAATAAAAAATCAGACAGCATTTCTAAGCAAGCACAAAGGAAAGGGAACTCCACAACGAGAAAAGAACTCCCTAATGCCAATTCACAGTTATGATGTTCACGTTGAAGTTCTTTAACTGTCATTGTTGGTCTTGATACTATCAACTACAGTTAATATAATAAGTAATTTAAGCATGATGATATTATTTTCATAAGTTATAAACAGGACTGTTGCCAAACTATTTCGCACCCAAGGCAAGGAGAGAAATTTAAGTCCCTCCAAATTATCAACTTCGATTTTTAAGACCATGATGTTTTATGTAAAAAGAACTATAGTATTATTGTATTGAGAGCACAATAACAATTTAATAAATATCTTAGTTTGTAACATTTGCTGCACTCCTCTTAGGTCTACTTCCTAGGCAGCAACCTAGTTGGCCTATATCATAGTGTGGGACCAGGTCGTAATATTACTAATAAACAGCCTTAGTAAAAAAAAATTACGTTTTTTGGCACAACCTGTTAACCTCACGCAATAGTGCTTTTGTTACCCTTGTGTTGTTACTCTGGACTATGACAATGTAGACTTTGTGCGCTCAGGATTTCTGCAGTTTCTGTAACTTTCTTAACTTGAGTACGCAACAACTTGTGTATGCAGATTCTCAAGCTGTTGATGCTTTTGAGAAGCTGCTTCTTTGCCCTTACGGTTCTAATAGTACTAGTGTCATTTGACTAATATTAAACTAGTAGGTATTGAGTTATCGACAGCACCCCCTATGAGGAAAATGGTACCTTAAACCATAAATACCAACCTACCTAAATTTGACCGTTTCATATTGGCTGAACCACAACCCAAGTTAAACAAGAAGTTGTAAAAATAGTAACCACTATTCAATTCAGAATGTGTAAATTAATAAAAATATAACAACCAATCATACAGCAATTTTCAGTAGTTGCAGTGTCATTTTGGCAGTAATCCATGTGATGCAATTTTTCACCCCTGCAAATCAGGGGCACCGGCAAGAAACCACATCGTAATGGCAAGTTTCTTTGAAAAGCAACGTAGGTATGTCAGCTTTGCCCTGCGCAAAGATATGCTTTGGGGCAACTAGTGAAAGGCTGCATAGAAATGCGTATAGTTTATCATTTATTTAATTTCACCTTACTTTATTTTAAAGTTGAGATCTTTATTTTGCTGAAATATAATATTAAAAAAAAATATAATTTTTTTCCAATTTTACTTTAAAATTCCAAAACCTAAGATGGTGCACGTGCAACACCTTGCACTTTACTGCCGGTGCCCATGCTCGCAATACTACTGAACAGTTTACTTTTAGTGGTAGTCAGTATAATTTTTTACCAACCTCAATAACCCTATAATTGCTTCAACGTTTGACTCTACCCAGTGACCCAATAATTTCTTCAACGTTTGACTCCACAGTCCTGAGTGTGAGGAGAAGCCAGTATTTATGACACACATGGCATACATATAATGAAAATACAGAAGTATAGTTACAGGAAGGTTTAACAGCTTGTGCGCCACCATACAGAATCGTATAAGAGATATGATCTCCCACATCAGCATCTGGGAAGATTTCTACGCGCAATTGCATAAACAGAAATTTTACTCAATATACACTTTTTAACATAGACATTATTTACTGTCCAATTTAAACAATAAAGTCCAGGTCAAATTTTCAAGAGTTTTTGTATCCTAAAAAATATTTTTCTGCCCACAAAAACACTAGTCCATTAAAACACAGAAAATTGTGTAGAATATTCTATTTAATTCTGCAACATAAACAATATATGCCTTTATGTCATGCGCATATACAGAGTGATGGTCATGGGGATCATGACCCCCCTCCAAAGCGACCTGATTAATATGATTCGATATAAAAATATTTGATAACATTCGGAAAATGCTTGACAATTATGCCAAATCCAATCAAAATTAAAATTAATTTTGTTATTTCTTTATATTATAATTCATTTTTATTTATATTACTTATGTAACACCTTTATGTGGTGTGCGGCTTCCTCCAAACTTGAGGTCTGTACATGTGCTTGCTTTACGTTACAACAGTAGTTTTTAATCTTTTATCGCATACCCAAAAGTCAAATGATATTAACTGGAGCCCCCCCCCCCCTATTCTCCCTCACTACACAAGATAAAACTAAAACATTTCTTTCACGAAGGTTACATAACAATGGTTACCATGAAAAAAAAAAATTTTTGAACACTAATGGAAAATGAGAACAAAAAACTAAGGTAACCAAAAAAAAACACTTACCCTAGGTAACTGACCGGGTGGAATTAATTAATTAATTCCACCCGGTCAGTTACCTAGGGTAAGTGTT
>JAQIWH010001589.1:0-30488 GCA_034695005.1 Cryptops parisi
GGTTTCATAAACCTAGGAGTCGGAGTCGGAGTCGGAGTCGAAGGTTTCATGAAGCGACTCCACAGCCCTGGTTTATATACTGGCATATAGCGTCCGCCATATTTTTAATTAACAGCATATAAGCAGCAACACTCATGAGACTAAGACGGATCCATGGATATCTCGTATCATCAAAATCCATCGAGTCACTTAGAATGTAGAGCTAAAGAAATACTGGATAGCATGGCATGTAGCATCCACCATATTAGTTTTTCATGGATGCCATATAGCCAGTGTCACTTGATGAACTAAGACGAATCCATAGACACCACATTCATCAAAATCCATCTTGTCTTTGTATGTAAAAACTCTCAACTCGCTCACTTGAATAATTGAAGCTAATATAAGAGTTTAATTACCTTCATTCCTGCTAATGGAAGATCATGATGTAATCGATAGCATCCTTGCTGCTGCATATCAGTATGTAAAAGGCTGTCGTTAAACTGAAATAATATATATATAAAAATAATTATAATAATAACTAGACATTAAATTTCAGCCTTAGAAAAAAACGAAAATTGAGAAGAAATCAAAAATCACCAAAATAAACCATCTTGGTTGCATAACTTTTCTCGACAGTTTGTACAGTTCACCTTCTTTAAGGAAACTCTGTTAGTAACAAAACATTATTAGTTAAAACATTCACTGAAATAAATACACAAAAAATCAACATAATAAAATAATAATAAATATTTAATACAATAAAAATACTAACCCTCCCTGGTTTTATAATCTCGTAGTTTCCTATTAGATTATTTTGAATTTGAAGCAATTTCGCAAAGTTATCCTGTTCGTACATGAAAAAAAAAATAACATTTTGTCACACAAAACTTTCAACACACTCACAAAGTTTCTCCGAATTGATGTCACATTAAGTAATGAAATACAGGGTGACGAGATGTCAACATTTGAAAAGTCCATTATTTTTTCATATTGGGCCATGATATCATGAAACAGAAGTAGAAACTCAAAATGTTTATGTGGGAATTTTGTAGTGTGTGTCATAGCCACAGTGGCGCTGCAGTCGATTTTCCAAAATGGCGACTCTAAGCGAGAACACAGGTTGTGTGGTGGTATGCAGAGACAAATGTCGGTCACATGGGGGAATGATGCACAACAAAAGCAGGAATTGAATTACGTCCTAAGCATTTTTCATGCCAATGTAAAGATTCAATGAAATCATATTATTTTTATTAAACTGGGATAGGTTCACCATGATTTCAATATTTAGTTATGGTTATGTACGTATTCACCTTCAAACTGTATGTGACTAAAATGCTGACATCTCACGGTGGACACCCTGTATTATTCGCAATTTTAAATACCATAAATTATTATGTATTTAGTATATTAGAAAAATTACAACTTACACCTTCCTTCATCGTTTGATTAGCATGATTTGCAACATCACTGACGATGGTTAAAGCCGCTTTTCAGTAAACAAAAAATTACATTGAAATTATTGATTAATTGTTTTTTACATTTTTGCTACGATGAAATACATACTTATTGTATCCTGATAGTCAATCGAATCTGGAGACAAATGCTTCAAATAATCTAAAAATACAACAAGCAAAAAGTCATAAACATTACATGAATTCATACCCCAGTTCAAGACTAAACTGAAATTAAAAGATATCACGAGAATTGTTACATACTTTATAGTTACAATACCAAAATCAGTTAAATTAACAATATTTAAGTTACACAATGACTCCAAAGCTCTCATTATATGTAAATGTATAGAATCTAGGAATTCTATGGAATTCTTGGAACTGTCTCAATGCTAATTCTATACATTGACTAAACCAGCATTGTTTAGAATACCTGGATTCCCTACATTGCTGGTAACAAATGCCTATTATACAAGAAATCTACTCGTTGATTTTTTAATGAAACATACAAGATACTAGCAGTTCAGTTGCCCTGTGCCATGCACGATTTTAATTGAAACATGATTTGGATTTTTAAAGGTTTTCGTTTTATTAAAATGTCGCTAGGTGTCACTGCTGCATTGACACGCAAGCAGCAACCAAACACTAAGAAAAATAAAGCAGCTTTGATAACAGCAACATAGCAGATTTAAATGAACCAAGCGTTCTGGAGCATGATGCGTTCTCTCAGAGATGAAGGTAGATAGAGAGTGGGTGAGGGAGGTGAAGACTTGGGCTATTCTTAATAAGAATTCCACACAGTACTAACCTTCCAACAGTAGCTTATACTGAGGTATTCGTTGGACGGGTTTCAGCAGGTAATGACGAATAGCTAACCTCTGGCATCTTTCACTCATCTAAACACAAATTCGCAATTAGTTAGCAAAAAAACCAACTGTTATGTTGAAAATGTTGTTAGGGTTGAAATGCTACCTCAAATTCTTTGACAACTAACGCAAATGCTGGATACTTGCGACAAGCCTCACTGAGTGAAGCTGTTATCGATTCAAATTCTTTGATATAAGTTGAATACAGTTTCAAAAATGGGCCTTTTTTGACGATGACATCAGCAATGCGTCCAATTTCATCCCTATGAAACAAAACAGTATGATATTATGGTTAGAAAACAGAACCATGACAATAAACTAAAGAACACATACAAAATGCATATCTATTTTAACATTAAGATACTAGAAGTAGCCCCGTGCCATGCATGGTTTTATTTGAAACATGATTTGGATTTTTGAAGGTTTCGTTTTATTAAAATGTCGCTAGGTGTCACCGCTGCATTGACACGCGAGTAGTAAGTAAAGTAAAGCAGCTTTGATTTAACAGCAACAGAGCAGCTTTAGATGTACCAAGCGTTCCAGACAGAGATCAAGTTAGATAGAGAGAGGTGAAGACATGGGCTAATCTTAGTGAGAATTTCCATAAAATAAAGCTGAGTACTGATTCTTGATTTAGCTGAGTCTTGATTTACGATTGTCGAAACATACAAGACCACTTACCATTTTTCTATTCGCTCAGTTAAATCTCTCAGCAAGTCTTCATTCAGATTTTGCAACTGCGGTAGGTACAGCAAGATTTGATTGAACACAGAGTCTGGAATCACGGTATTGCTATTCTTCTTGTTGGCTTGCATTACAACTTCACGAAAATCCTGAAGGAAGAAAACCATATACCAAAATAAGATCAAAATTTACAAAATGCGCCAAGCCGGATTTCCCATTAGGCCCTGTAGACCCGGGCTTAGGGCGGTAATATCTTAGGGGCCGCATGAAATGTTAAAATAGTACATCTAGGACTAGGCTTACAAATGTCAACTTTAGTAATACCCGCAAAAATGTTGAATTTGGGCATGACTTGCAAGTTCAACACTACCAAACAATCAATCTACAGGGTATCCACAAAAGAACTAGGCCCTATACAAGTTCAGGTTGTATAATACGAAACAAAGTAACCTAATTAAACAACTTCCTTTGTGCGCAAACAGAAACAGCCACTAAGGCAGTCTGTGGCACATGATGATTATCAAACGCATTGTCTACAACACGAAGGTTGTCTACAGCTCTTCTAGATTTGAAACATCTCATTCTTGCAGTGCAGCCTTCTTCGGCATAAAACCACAGATCCTACACTATACGTGGATGCAATAAATAGACTATTGTTTGGACATACAACATAAAGTTGTATACTTCTTTTGTAGATATCCTACATCTTCTATGCAGGTATTGGATATACTGTATATATGAACCACAGTAAAAAAATGGTCACATATGGGATATTCTTACCTCGTTCAGCAGCTTAAGAACATCCACAAAAACTCTTTCCGAAGTCATCAACTCTTTAGCGATGTAGTACCTCTTCAATGCTCTTCGCTCGGTAGCATCGCTGTCTTCGAAACATGAATGTGAGGTTACGAAAGATTCAGTATCACTCTCGTCTCCTGAATTACAATTATGCCAACTATCTTCGGACGTTGGTAGTGACAACAAACTCGTTGCATTATGTCTAATGGAAGGACTGTGTATGCTGCTGGAGGCACTTCGGGTGGAAGAATTTCGACGTATACCAGAATTTTCGATGTTTGCATTATGTCCATTGCTGGAAGACTGGGGGTGGTTTGTTTTGGACCCGGAGCTTTGAGATTGTCCATTTTTGCCTGGATTCGTTGGAAGTTCGCTTTCATCTTCGTAATAGTTAGCGTTCGGATCAAGCTTTGGCCACTCAGACTCTGTTTGCGTCACCCTTGCCGAATCTTGGGAACTTGTAGAATGAGTTCTGAAATAATGTTTGTGACTGGGTACACGTTTGGGTTCGTCCTGTTCGATATCCGTTGTCGAAGAACTGCTCAGTTGATCATCTTGCACGCGATGCTGACTACTCCTTCTGCTCTCTTGGCTATGAACAGAAACCAAAGACGCCAACTGGCGCCGAATCTGAGACATGTCTTCGACATCACTGTCAACCACTTTACACTTTTCCGGAGCATCTTTACGCCGCTTTTGACCGTCGACCCACCCATCCGACGTGTCCACGTCACCCGCGTGACCTTCATCGTACCAACTGCTCCTTCCAACTATTTTAACGTTGTCTCGTTTGAACTCGCCGCTAGAATTGCTGCCGATGGACTTCTGTGAAGGTGTTGGACTTGGTGAGTGGGCTTTTGCGTCGTCGCCAAGGTAGAATTTAGAATTAGTCACCACCATACCGTCGGTTGCAATTAAACGATCGCTGACTGGTCCTCCAGGGTTTACATTGTCCACATTCTCTTCACCGCAATCTTTGGATAATTTACCAGTCATCACCGAATCCGACCCAAGCTGTTGTTCATCGGACGGTGGTTCCGCTTCTTTCCACCAGGCGGGAGGTTGACTATCGCCATCATCGCCTTTACCATCTTCATTTCCGTTATCGCCCGTACCGTTATTGCCACCACCTAAACCACCACCACCACCGTTTCCTTTATCTTCGTCATCATCTTTCTTGTTTTCTTTCTCTTTTTTTTCATTATCATTCTCTTTTTTTTCTTTTTTCTCTTCGTCGTCACTCTTGTTCTTTTCCTTATCCACGTCCATTTTGTTTTCTTCACTAGTTTCGTGACTAGAAACACTTACGGGATCATTCGCTAGTTGCACACTGTCTCCTAATTTGTTCGGACTTTCAAACTCTTTTCCGCTTAAGCCGATGAATGCTTCCTTGCCTTGCGCAATCATAGCCAAAGGGGTGATCTGACCAACGTGAAGCGTACCGACTCTAATTACTGACGCGTCGAGTTCGTCGACGGTGATTTTTTTCACTTTCAGTTCGTTCACCTTCATGTTTCCGGCTTCGATCTCTGCTATCCTGTTCAGAAACTCTGCCGAGAATTTGCTTTGTACGTTCCCGACGGACTGGCCGCCCGGGGTGAACCTGTCTCTCGCAAACAACGCCTCGTCGAGACTTCTCTCCGAAGACGTCTTGAATATTCTTTTCGTCACCCATGGAGACCGCTGCCTGGGAGGTGCTGGAGGCGGGGGTAGCGGACGTTCTTTCATCCTAACTTTAGGATTTTCTTCTATACTAGATGCAATGGACTCCCGGTCAGATTCGATCAGGTAACTTGGTTCCTGACTTGGGGAAGGTATCAATTTGCGTACCGACGCCGGTTTAGGCTTCGGCGGCCTCTCCGGTTTAGACTTCAACGAAGGTCTGGGCGGTCGTTGTGGTCTCACTGGACTGGGCGATTGTTGCTGCAAGTCGTCAATTTCGGTGATGCATGGCGATTCCGACATTGTCATCTTTGCCACTTCGGCATCGGAACACGACTTGCTTCGTCGTCCCCCATTCTCGACATCCGTTGCGGAATGTGTTCTCATGACCCCTTCGACACTGTGGTGCCTTTTCTTGCGCCGTCTCGGTGGTGGTGTTGGACTTGATATGAAACCAGATTCGCTGGTGAAACTGGGAGGAATGCTGACGGACCGAGAATCCCAATAATTTGGTCGTATGTCTAAGCTGACTTCAGATTCTGCCCACTGCGACCGTCTTTCGCTGATGTCATCTGTGGCAGGACTTGCGACGGGTCTACTATCAGGTGTGGTGGAAGTGAGTTCAAAATTCTCTTTATGCTGCTTATCTTCATGAACAATAACCGACGGATCTGGAGATGCACATTCTTCATTACCCATATCTATGTAAGAGTGTCCATCTTTGTCAACCTGGTTATCATCCACAAATGATTGTTGATCCTTATCTCCTTCGATCCTTATGATTTCGTGAATGCCATTCTCATCCGGAGTCAGAGTGACAGCTGTTTCGTCCACATTTTTAGGAGTATCTTCTCCACCAATGTCCATAGAGTCACTATCAGCTTTATGTTTATTCATCCCTCCATCTTTTTCAGATGCTGACAAACAGGGACTTTGATATGTTTTAGGAGGCACTGGTGGTGCTGGACGTGAAGGGCGAAGCGGAGGTTTACGAGCAGGAAGCGGAGGACGTTTGGGCTTAATCTTTGGTTTCACATCAAGATCGTAATAGGTTTCGCTCACAGATCCGCTCACTTGCGACGACTGCCTGGTATGTTCTGGCGTCCCATATTTCTGAACATACGCATACTCGGGCGATTTTTTTCTCGTGATTGGTGACTCACCAGCGACGACATTCTCTTCAACTGTGGTTTTGATGATTTCGTTATCAATGTGTTCTGAGATGTTCCCATTTTCATCACCATTAGTCAAAACTTCCTGTTCATTTGTAGTCAGCATTTCCTCTGGAGATGGAGCTGAAAGTTGGATATCCAAAGGCACTGTGACATCTACGCCATTACTAACATCTGCAGTTTCCACAGCGTCACTCACACCAAAGTCTTGTTCAGCATCCATCTCGATATCCATGTTTTCCATGCTAGCGACGTGATTTGTCAATTCTCCGTTGAACACATCCTCTTGGTCGTCGCTGCTGCTGTAGCACTCGTGGTTGTACATTCTTTGAAAAAAGACCACTTTCTCGTTGGGCTTTTCTTCAATGTACGAATAATAAAGAATCTCATCATCTCCCGAATCTCCCAGCGCTTTTCCCCAGTCGACGTCCGTGTAATCCGTGGAATCTTCCGTTGAGGCGTCTTCGTCGATGTACTTCACGTGATCCAACTTGTGCCAAACGCCCGGTTCGCTCTGCCTAATGCTCTGCAGGATGCGTAAAAGCACAGGTCTCGGTGGCACTTGAGGACGACTTCGAACGCTCTCGCCGTTGTTGGGTGGAACCGGTAAAGGTTTTTTACGTTTCTTCTGAGAAAACACTTTGCCGCTGAAGAATCTTTTCGAACCTCTCTCTATCAGATCGGCACCACCAGCCTTGGTTCGCACAACAAAACTGGCTAACGGCGTCCAAAAGCAATCTTTCATGCGAGTCTGGAAGTCTTCACCTTCTTTTCTACAATTTAGAAAATAGATAAAAGAATTAAGTCTTTTGTGTTGATAAAATATAATGCTAAATAGTGTTTAACTGAAATCTTACTAAACTATTAGTAGGCTGATCTTTACTTAGAGCAATCTTACAGGGTGTTCCTAAAAAGGTGTAGTCAAATTCTAAACACAGATGTATGCATCTGTGTCAAATACCACTCTAGGGGGTACGTGAGGACAAAAGGTTAAAAACCACTAGGCGGCATTAATGTCCAGAGGCGTAGTGTCGCGATACCGTTAACAAGTCTGGAAATGCATACACATTTGCATAGTGCTACAGCAATTATGAGCCAATAGACCTATGAAAATACGTGACTTCACCCTGTGTTATATCAGAAGGAAACCATTTCCAAACCAATATTTATATATATATATGGCTTGTTTGTTTGTTTTGATGCGTAGTAGCATCTGTTGTTAAAATTTAACTAGGAGCACCCTGTAGAAAAGTTAACAATGCTATTTTTCTATCGAAATATTTACAAGTACAAACCTAGGTTTATCCTCAGTAGGCTCTTCAATGGCTGCTTCTTCGGATTGAGGCACCGCGGATGGCTCTTTAACTTCCCTGGCACTGTGCGAACGTTTCACTTTTGCACTCGAATCATCTTTAGAACCGGTTTGCGTAACCGAGCTGTGCGATCTTTTCACTTGCTTACCCGTTGACAGGGATTCTTGTTTCGAGGTTGATGCAATTTCACTTCCACTTTCTTAATTGATAAAAAAAATAAATTAAGTACATTGTTTGTATGGTTATATTAGAGAACAGAGAAAGTAAATTGTTCTCAATGAGGTATACGCAGGTATTAAAAGACCTAACAAAATCATCTTCACATAAAAATATTGAAAGTCAATTAATCTAAGTCATTAAAAACGTTCAAGATCATGATCGTTACGAGCAACATTGATCGTGAAGAAATAAGATGGTATTATAGTTCTAAGCTGAGTATGTAATATAATTTTTTTAAAAATATTTTTACATTATGTACAAATGTTGTACTTTTTTATTTATAATTTTGCATTATGTATATTATCTTTCATGTTTTTTGTTTATTAGTACATACAAAACACATATTAAAAATGAAAAATCTTACCAACAACACACTCTGAATCTGATGTAAATACTTCAGGTGTTGCAGTACAGCTAAAAAACACATAAAAATTAATATAATAAAACACTTTTAAATTTATAAAGTTAATGAATCATTTTGAAAAACGTAGTAAATGAACACGCCTCCACTTGCGCCTTGTGTACTACGACTAACTATGAAATAACTTATGTATAAATTAAGATACAAAGCTTTTCAGAATTAATAAATCTATTACCAAATATTGACATTGTCATATTAAATATTATTAAGCTTTACCACACATCACTAAAATTGATACTGCATAGATCGAAATCGGTTACCAGAATTTTTGTTCGAAATTTGATGATCTTCCATGGAGATAGCAAGTATTACGTGTTGTGGAAGAGACAACACTAGCTATGTTATTACAGCTTGTCAACACTGACAACTTAATATTTAATTTTGTTCTGCGTGTTATTCAATATGCACCGTTTACAAGTCTTACAATGAATTACTTTTGTGATTTGTACTTGCACGTAAAAATGGACTTACATCCGGTACATGGGAAAAACAACTTAGTTGACAAGTACAACACTAGCTCAAACAAGTACTGATATGCAAGTTGAAAAGTGCATGAATTTGAAATATATATATATATATATTATTTAAAATAGCCTATACTTAAAAAATACATAACACTAAAATTTACAGCACTAACCTCCGTTTACTTGTTGGCGAGTCCCCATTCCTTTCCCCACCACTCAAAACGATCACCGGCTTTGGCGGAATAGGGGGTTTCATCCTTGCTGTAAAAAAATAAATAAATAAATCATGCTAAAATACCTATAATATATAAATATAATATACGCTATATTATAAATATAATATAATATAATAATACAAATATAATACAACTAGAAGTAGCCCCGTGCCATGCACGATTTTCATTGAAACAGGACTTAGAGTTTTAAATGTTTCGTTTTATTAATATATCACTAGGTGTCACCGCTGCATTGACACACGTTCTGGACCATGACGCGTTCTCACAGAGATGAAGATAAAGGAAAGTGAAGACTTGAGCTATTCTACATTCATAAATTTTACAGAATTGTAGTACAATCTCTTGATACATTTTTCAATAAAACAACCTAACATCACCATCTTAAGAGAGAAACATTTTAAAAAGGAAATGGTATGAAATAGCATCATCTCCTATGAAAAACAGTGAAATAAACAATGCGATTATACTGTTATGTCCAAAGACCACATGAATTAAAAATCGCATATATCATAAATTTGTATGAAGTGGAAAAACTTCTGCATAATTCAGTCACTTGCACAAATGACATTAACAAAAAATCGCACAATAGCGAAAATTGTATAAGAGCAAAATTTAATGAAATCATTTCTCTCATCACATGTTAGAAAAAATAGATGTAATTGAAAAATTCGCATAAATTGTGGGAGTAATTAAAATACAAAATAATAAAATATTATTGGTTCTTCCATCCATTTCGTTTCTTAACAAAGACAGCCATTGACTTTTCTTAACAAAGTACTTGCACAAATACTTTCTAATTTGATATCTACAGTATCTACAGACATTCAACTTTCTTATCCTAGCGATACCACGTTTGCACTTAATATTCCATTATAGCTGTGAGAAAGCAATTATAGTCATACGTGCAAAACAAAACTTTCTCTTCTAAAAATGTGGGAAAAATTCTTTTAAAAATCTTGAGGAAAATAATTTTGGAAAATGTTTCTACGTGAGAAACTGTTTCTGTGTGAAAAACCTACGTACGTCTCAAATGAGAGTTATAAATACGTGGACAGATTTTCAGGACAGTTTATGCACCAAACACGTTATAATTCGAAAATCTCACATATCGAAATTCCCATAGAGCTTTCAACCTTTCTTAAAATCAACATTTGTACCACACAAATTTCTTCGTTACAAAATCATGAATAAGAAACAGCAGCAAAGAAGTCATTGAATTTTTACGTTCACTATTGGAATTGAATTTACTGTTTACAATTTTTTTTAGGAATAAATTAAAAAGTGATTGCGCAATTTATATTTGCGTTTTATGCACCGAGTTAAATGCATCCATACTATTGTATGTGGTTCATTGACTTCTCATTGATATTTACAGTAATTATCTTCAGACATTTGTGATTCAAAATTGAACATTAGACTTCATCTGATATTACTTTCGTAGAGGGTGCAAAGATTAAATCTAACATCTCCTAGGGATGCTGGGCAATGGGCATAGAAAAGATTGGGAACCCCTGAACTACACTCTTAATTGGTTAAAACAATTGACTTTACAAGAGACTATTAGTATTTTATAAAACCATTTTGTTTATAGAAGTCATCTGTTTTTATTTTATTGTAAATTCAGAATGTTATTGACATCTCACTCTTAATCACACATTGGAATTTATTATACAAAATGTTTGAGTGATAGTAATAAACATACTTCTTTGGATTGTGTTTAGTCTGCTTAAAATTCTTTTTGAAAACAAGTATTTAGCAATTTGTACCTTGCAACATTGGAATTGGTTGTACACAAAATGTTCAATGGTGACCAATAACCAAACTTTTCGATGCAGCTTGTTGCTCTTAAAATTAGTTTCAATAACAAAGTTCTGCTTTTGTACACTAATGACATTCTTATTAAGAATAGCCCAAGTCTTCAGCTCTATCTCTATCTCTATCTATCTTCATCTCTGTGAGAACGTATTATGGTCTTGAATGCAAGATCCGGAACGTGTATCAATGCAGTGGTCATTTTAAAACTAGGGACATTTTAATAAAACGAAAATTTCAAAAATCCAAATTTAGTTTCAATTAAACCCGTGCATGGCACGGGGTTACTTCTAGTATCTTATAATTACTGGGCTGTAAGTTCATTCTTGTTTATTTTTTTTCATTGTTTAAGACTTTAATGTATTATACACAATTGTGTAACATATGAGAAGCTAAATTTCATCAAAAGTTCAACAAACTAGTGATATTTGTGATTGCACTCAGAATCAATGTTTAAAGAAAAGATACTGTAGGTGAAATTCTGTTGTAAATCGCATATTCACTTATTTCAAGGAATTCGTGGCAATATACAGCATTTCCAAGAACGACACAACAGATGCTTGGCTTTATGAGTAACCTTTGAAAACCATAGAAATCTAATAATTAGGCTTGAAGCCAAAAATCATGCTGTAATACCTAATGGCCTCCTACATTAGTTCCAAAAACCACCTTACAAACCATGAAATCTTTTGTCCGTTAAGCTGAAACTTTATTACGAATAAATTGCCCATGTAAAAAAAACCTGCTTAGCAGAAAATTGCCCATAAGTACACTACATAACCAAACAACAATAAAAATGTCCATCAAGCTGTATTACTGGGGGCTCATGCATTTAACAACAATTTCTTGCCACAGTACATATAGATTAATAAACTATTTTTTTTTAATATATATATTTG
The DNA here is from genome assembly GCA_034695005.1 of Cryptops parisi. Taxonomy (NCBI): domain Eukaryota; kingdom Metazoa; phylum Arthropoda; class Chilopoda; order Scolopendromorpha; family Cryptopidae; genus Cryptops; species Cryptops parisi. Next base: position 11,980 of record JAQIWH010001589.1, read on the forward strand.
TAAAAATGTGGATTTAACATATGAGAAATAAGATGTAAATGTTGTTTCGGGTAAAAAAGTGATTGTGTGCACATTTTTTAGCATTTTTCGTGCATATTTGCATAATATTTCATTTTAATGCAAGCCCCACTTATTTATTACTATATTGCCTGAAGCTCTTTAAAATTAATTTAAGTGGTTCGTAATCATGAAAGTACTGTAATCTTCATTTCTACCATACACTGCTTTTAAGGATCGTTAATTATCCGATTTATGCAAATTCCATATGTGTGAATTCTCTTATTACGCGACGAGAGAAATACTCCCAGATGGTATAAATAAGCAGAAAAAATTAATTTCGTGGTTGTGTGATGAAACATTTGCTATTATGCGATTCTACAGGTGGTGAACAAGTGACTGAAACGAGAGTTTCGATATATTAAAATTTTATATTTGCATACATATTGCGATATGTGCGATTTATGCAAAATTTTCGCAAAACATAACCCCCTCGCATAAATAGAGGAACTGCATTCCAAATTTATACAACGGCAATTTTTCAATAGAGATACCTTGAATTGAATTTCAACTTCCAATTTCAAAATTTATGACATGTACAAGATGATTCATTTATACAGTACATTAGTCACTGATCACTTTTAAATTGTGCAATGTTAATATTAATATATGTGTAATATATAAATATAATATTATTAAACTAGTAATCATAACAATTACGTAGGGGTAGAGGAACTACAAGTAGCAATTCATTGTTTGAACTGAATACTGAGTCATGCATAGTTCATGTCATCCGCTTACTACCAACTTGGCATGCGGAAGACACCTTGTGGTTGACATTAAACTACGTGCAGCTTCGTCAGCCCAAAATTGCTCTTACATTTTTCAATTAAATTTCCATCAAGCACAATGGTTTATTCTGCACAAGTCACAAGTTTTATGGTTATATTATATTTATATATCCAGTGATGACAGATGGCGTGTCCTGTAATTCGACATCTTTTGACATAACAAATTTCAAATCTGTTTCATTTCAATTCTGGTTATCACGAACAATCAGTCATAAATGACTGGCAGATTACACTTTAAAATCGAATGTAAATAACAGTGTAATCATTATAAAAGTGTTATTTGGCGATATGTTTGAAAATGTCATACACTACTTGTATAACATAACAAGTAGGGTGTTAATGTATCATCTCATTACATAACAAAAACAACGAAAATAAGGAAAATCAATTAACTAGAAATAGAAATGTTTTCATCATGTTATTTCATATTCAACATTTTACTGGTACATTTCATATTATATATATAGGCCTACATATTATATGAATAATATACTGGTAATAAAGTTTATATGAATATGATACATATAAGTTATTAAGTTAAAATGTTTGTACATAACAACATATAACAAGTCAAAGTACATTTCCTCTTGCTTAATGTAACGTTTTCCTAAACATAATGTTTATGGTATAATATGATGGGTGCACCCTGTTATGCCTATTCTTGTTTCGCCTAATCCTGTTTCACTTAAATATAATCGTTTCGACTCACCTGTTTGTGAGTTGACCTAACCTAACCTAAAACACTTAATATCATCCTCGAAATAGAACGGTTTGGTCTAAAAAAACACAGGTGAGTCGAAGCAATTATTCTTAGGCGAAACGGGGAGCCGTGACTATGATCACTAGATTTATGAAAAGCGCATGTTTTAAAATGCACATGCCTAAAATGCATAAAATGTCACATAAATCAAAAATCGAATAAATAGAAATTCCCAATATAAGTGGCAAAACTTTCACTTTTTACCATGCATGTTCAGTCATTTGTGTACAAAATTGTATAAATTTTCTCGCATATAACGAGCACCTGGAAGAATCTATCGTCGCATAGTATCGAACTTGAAAAGAAAAACTCACATAAACCATGCATAAACCGAGAGCTTCCTGTACTTTCCCATCTAAATTTATGCAATGTGTGTTATTAGGACCTCATTAACCTACAGAAGACGTGAACCTATTTCATTTATTAAAACATTGTCCCTGAGACACATTAAAATGTGTCTTAACAGATTACAACAATCATACATCAAAATAATATACATCTAGTTGTCTTACATCAAACATGAGAAAAACATTGTATCAGGTAGTAACCAATAAAGTTCTTTTGGCTTTTCCTCCAAGGCTATTTTTCCTTTTACAAGAAGTTAACTTTGAAAACTTCATCATCTTTATATATATAATTCTCTAAGGTAGACTCCACCTTCTAAATCCACCAATGAAATCCACAGGATCGCTAGCTGGCTTATGTATGCCAGGTCAATCATCTAGTTGTATTGGTTACTTCTTGACATACAATCATGCTTGATAAACTTTCTTGAACAATCTGAACAATGTCCTCGATTCATATGCAAGGCATTATACGAAAACCTCGCATAAATCGAAAATCGCATATAGATATATATAGGTACCGAAATTTCTTATTCCGTACCTATGAACCTCGCATAAACCAAAATAAATTAGAAAATAGGACCACATTTGTTTTCACTTTTGACGCAAGAATAAAGCATATTTATGCATTCATATAAAGCACATAGTTATGCATGTTTTTTTTTCCAATGTACCAGTGATAAACACTACAAAGTAACCATAAAGAAATATCACTAAAAAAAAATTTAATAACCACACAACACAACCTTCTAGTTCTAGTCATTGATAGCCAACAAGTCTGTTGATAGAAATAAAATCTCCTCATTGGTCCTTCAACAAATTAAAAACCTGCTCCAGTTTCAGCAGCTAATTTTAAGCTTCCTTGTCAGGCGTTTCGAAAAGAGTTTTATTTTTCAAATCCAATTCCTATATACTAAACAACTTGAGTACGAATACAAATCTAAACAAATCAATGCATTCTACCAATCACCAAATCCTTTAAAATAAAGCAAAAGAAGTTATTCTGCATTAACTTTACAGTAGAGTGTCTAATACATGTTGCATTTTGTATGGACATTGTAGCATGGGGACTTTCCTAATGAAATGGGAAAGTTTCTTACTATATACAAGTAAAAGGTCTATTTTTTTTGGGGGGGGGGATTCTGAGATATTAAATTCATTTTTTTATCTTGTAGGCTACTTACAAACAAGTACACATCAAACTTAAGTCGAAATAACCTGACCTTCAAACATTAAAAAAGATAATTAAAAAATAAATAGTGATTCAAACGTTTTAAGGCTAAACAAACAGTTACCAAACGAATGAAGAAATATGGTGCTAAAAACTTTATTACAAAACAAACACAATTTTTTGTTGTAATAACAACAATAGTTTCATTCTAAAATAAAATGCAACAAAAGTTTTTCAACAAAATTGATTTCGACAAATCTTTTCAACAAAATTAATTTCTAATATTTTGTGTAAAATTTAAACACCACACCACACTACTAATGAAAATCTACATAATTAAAATTTAAGCACTTTTAGGTTATAAGGAATCATAGGTATCCAACCTTTTTCCGAGTTTAAAAATTTGCATAAAAGTCCATTTTTAATAGATTGCAGAAATCATTGAAATGGATATTTAAGAATATAATATTAACTTCATCTACTATAATAATTTGCTAATGTTAAGTTTGTCTACTCATTGGCTAAATTCAAATAAACGGTTTTTCAAATGTTGTCACCAGATGACAATAGGTGATCGTCGATTGACAGGCTTTTTTTACTAGTAAGTTATGATTGCAACTAACGTTAACAGCTGCAAACCCTAGTTTTCAGACACTAGTTTAAGTTAGTTAAACACAACGACCACCACCCCATGTTTAACCACTAGCGCCACGAGTGGCTTCTCTGTTGACAGAAAAGTACCAAAACAAATTTACATCAACTTATAACGTACAAAATAAAAATCATCATAAAAGTCCCATGATAATTGTGAATAACCTTTAACATTTTCGAAACACCACAAAACAGCGACAAGATACAATAGAGCCCATTGTATTAGATTAGATTAAGAGATTGGTACAAATGGTTTGCGAATCAAGATTCACATTTCGATTCAAAATAAAACACAAGTTAAGCTACTTACCATATGAAAGCTACTGTGCAAAAGTTTCAATTTCAACTTGAGACTAAAAACACCAGTTATCGGATATACAAATGTTTACAGTAAACTATAAACAAAAAATAGACTCATCGTTTAATCTAATCTCAACTTAGTCATATCTTGTTTACATAAAAACTTGATTAGTTATTTTTTTTCTACTATTATCTGTTTTTTTTACTATATAAGTTTACTAAGCGTTAACTAAAGTCCACACTGAACAAACAAAATATCTATATAACAAACAATTACCTGTCGCATTATATAAAATTACACACATTATGTAAACTTATGCATGTCTTTGAATCTATTTTTACAAATTTTAATAATATATACTTTATATAAGTACTTACCAGACGAAGTGCACGGCTTCTCCAGAGCTGCTGTTGCCATTGTTTTTTGTTATTTTCTAATCACAATTTGTAATCAAGCATGGTGATCGAATATCCACGAGAAACAGCACTGCGAAATCATTAAAAAGCACACAATCTCCCGCTTAAGTTTTCGGATGACTTCCAGAGAGAGAAAAAAACACACAGTAGATAACACGTAGTTTGTGGAATTGATTAATAATCCAATACCAGGTTTAATTCTCGATTAATAATCCTTCTTGCTTCCGGAGGATACATTGTGTTTTGGAGAGGAAATGATCGGCCAGAAAATAGATGCAAATGCGTCACCGGAGAACTTCTCGATCAAGGATCTTACGTTACACATCGATACTTCACGGTCGGTCGTATCATAGTTTACTAAAATGAAAAAAAAAGATATATATTAAAAACAAAACAAATTATTATACTCGACAAGCTAAAAAAACACAAAAATAAATGACAAAAAAAAAATAAAAACACGTTTAATAGTAGAACTTCCCCCCAGCATGGAAGTTGTGTGTAAAACGATTTAGTTCCTATTTTTACAACAGTTCCTAAATAAACCGCCCTGGTCCTAATGTCATTGATTCCTAACGATAAAACTTTTTTGGTGTTTAAAAAACTTATTATGATGATAAAAAAAATAATCATACTCAATTTCGTTACTCATTGCACTGTTTCGCACAATTATTTTAAGAATTGTAATTATGTATTATTGTTTCTTGTTACATGTACTATACACAAGGTCTTGATTTTTTGTTAATGTAAAGTGACAACCAGTGCAGGTTATAAATTACTATATTTGATAAAAAAAAAAAATAATTGGGATCTATTATTTGTTATGCAGTACTAAGAGCACATGGCGTGCACATATTTTCCATTGAAAGGTAAAATTGTGTCGTTTTTTGTAAAATTGTGTCGTTATAATAATAGTTGGTAAACTTTGCTTTTAGGTTGGTGGGCGGAGTTTAGAAAATTGGAATATTTTTATGTTGCTGTTGTTTTTACCTAACCTAACCTAGTGTTATGGGTGTAGATACCAGGTGAGGTTAGTTAAAAAACACGACAACATTAAAATATACCATTTACAGTATTTTATCTAAAACCCTAGTTTACCAAGAAGAGTTTTCAAACTTAATTTGAAAAGTGATTAAAAATAACCAAGATTAAATATGTATTTTATTTTATACTGAAAAGTTGTTTCAGTTTTTTATTTTCAATAGTATTTTTTACCAAAAAACAATTTTAGTAAAAAAGATACTCATTTACCATTTATAGCCATTAGACAACACTGTCCAAGACAAATACTGTTTAGAATCCTCCATTTACCAAAACTTAATAGTAAACAGCAATATTTCAAGTAGACATAATTATCAAACATGTTGTTCAAATAAAAATATATACAAAAAAGCTGTATGCCAAATCTATATTATAATCTCTGGTTTATGCCGACCCGACCTATACCTCCAATGCAGGAAGTTTAGCGCTTGGAGCAAAGTTTTTCAAACAACTTTTTAAGCGTATAAACGGCCATTTACAACATAAAATGAAAAATATTATGTCGAAAAAGCATGAAATGGTGAATTGCTGTAATATTCGTAATGTGGATCAACTGATACGCACATTACCAAAAGACAAATTATGTTGTAACCTCAAACTGTTGATTCACTCAGCTGATTGCATCAAACTTTACGGGAAGTTTATAATACTTTTTTAAAATAGGATCTCAATCCCATAGTCATTATTTTCAGTTATGATAACACTTTAAAATGTGTCTTGAAAATATATTAATCACTAACTATTAGTATCGTTTGAAATTATTTAAAAGTTGCATACCGATAGATGTAATGTTTGTGGTTCACTTCCTAATATCCTTGAAGGCAGCTATCCAGACAAAACCTAGCAATCGTCATGGCCAAACAAAGTATGTAGTCGAGAGGTTTGAGCGAAAAGTTATTTCGAGAAATATCGTTTGGTGAAAAGGCTCAAGGGACACGAAAAAGAAATATATATATTTGGCATGTATCCAAGGCTAATGTATAAAAGGTGTCCAGCAAGGACGAGGTAAATAGGGAGTGACACACAGCTGACAAGTTTGGCTTGAAAAACAAACTTTCAAAATGTGATGAGTTGCTTACTAATTCTCAATAGGTGGCAGAAAGTATCAGAAACTATAATATATGTTTTTAAGAGTCGAGAGTATAATTCAAAAAGTTCTCGGAAAAAATGGAAAAAATGAATAAATAAGTAATTATTTATTTCCGGGAACTTTTTGATCCACATACAAAAAAAAGGTGAAGTTTTTGTTGGAAAAAAAAGTTTTTGTATAGTTTACTTTAGCTGTATCATTACGAGATCGCGCTGTGTTTAGACAATATGATTAAATTTAAACATGATTAAAATTAGCAATGAAAATTACAGACAGCGCAATATCTTTAGTTGTAGTATTACCAGATTGCGCTGTATTTAGACAGTTTGGTGGCAGCAACAACTTACAGATAGACAACGCGATATTTTGTATGCTTTATTTTAGCTTTTGCGAGATTTTTACTTGCACAATAAACCTAACCTCCACAATAAACCCATAATTAAGTACAAGCAAATAGCAACATCAGACTGAGCCTGGCTATAACCGGAAAAACCTAATTAACTACACCATTCTATTTTAGCACAGCGCCACTGTTTGAAATTTGAAATGTAGGCGGGCTTGGCTCGAAATCGGATTAAAAGCTCGATGTTTTGGATTTTTGTAAAAAAAAATTATATTAAAAAATATTTAAAAAAAGTAAAAATTATATAAGTGATTAATATATTTACGTTGATAATAATGGTAATTTAATTCCTGTTATACTAATATAATAGCTAGCGTAAATTTTTTTATAATTTATCGGTTGCAAACTGTCAGTTATCGATACTTTTAGTAAATATTTCCAAGAAATCATTCTGATAGAATCAACGGAAATACCGAATTACGATTATAAAACGTATTCATTTTGGAAAGAATCAAAATAATTTAGTGATTCTGTACATTCAAAACAATTTGTTTATCAATGACAAAACTTTCACAACTTTAAAAACACAATGAAAAGTCAAACTCGATTCGAAAAATTGAACAAAGATCGATACTTTTGTTCATCGAGCTTTTACTTAATCCGCGTTCACTTTGCACTAGCGCTTTTAGCGCATTAACCGTCCAAACCTAGTCGATAAACCTTGTAACTTATATGAACCCTATGCACGTTATCGACTGTCTTTGAACAATTTTTTGCGCTATAAGCGCTAACAAGGTTTCAAAATCCAAAGCGTTCGACGACTTTCTTTGAATGGCCACCACGACGACTCACACGTTTCATCTCATGGTGTTTTCCCGCCGGTTGATTTTATAATAGAAAGAATGCTATAAATTCGCAAAATATGGACGGTAATCGTTTACATTACAGGTATAGTTTCAAACAAACGTCATCTAATCATTGAAACTTATGTCTATGTTTGATAAAAATCACTCTGAATATGCTATAACTCGCGCATGCTTGTACCATTAGTATACTGTATAGTGGCGGCAAGCAGATTTGTCATTTTTATTCTATGCACTTGTTCAGATAAGTCAAACATTGTATATCTATCGTTACAGTATATGTATATACATGATACGTTCTACTTATTAATGAAAAAATAGTCGTAATAGCTGTAATATTGAAATAGTAAAAGTGTATTATTTTGGCGACTATTGAAGTTTCAGTTTTATTTTTCAACCTTGTCTACTTGATAGACATAACGATTCAATAAAATATAATCAAACATTTTGGTAAACTTGTACTTTGGGTGGGGTTTAGATAAAATAGCTTTAAGATGAGGTGGAATGGAATGTTGTATTTTCTAACTTAACCTGGTATCTACACTCATAGACACTACACTAGACTATATTCGGTCCCAACAATCAATTCTAGATTATACCGACAATCGTAATACAGACAATTCTAATTACCGACAGTTTATAATACCGACATTTTCTTGTACTTGATTATGGGTTTATTGTGCAGGTTAGGTTAGGGAAAATATGTTAAATCGTAGATTCAAGAATAAAATTAAATTGGAAAATTAAAATAAAATAAACTTAATCAAATTTGTGGCATTAACGTTAAAATTCTGAACTGTCGGTGTTTCGGCCTACACCCGATTATATTAGGTAAATAAACAAAAACATCAAAATATTCCATTTATCATAACGATATTTATTCTAAGCTCCACCCAGCACCCTAAAGTAAAAGTTTGCGAAGATTTGTTTTTGAATTTTAATTTTTCTGCGGAAAGTTTGTGGGTTGATCACAATACAGTTTACAGTACTAGTTTATTGGGTAATTTTCGAATTTAGCTTTCCCTGTAACGGTATCATTAAAAACAAAACAACAGGAAATACAACAACAGGATTTGTAACGGTATCATTCATATTCATTGAAAAAAAACTGTTTTCAGATTTTTCTCAAGCCAATTTCATTTTGAAAATTTGAAAAATAATACATTTTTGGACAAGTTTTGGAAGATTTTTACTTTCTTCCTCGTGAAATGAATGGGGTGAAAAAAAGATAAGAGTTTAAGTGGTTCACGGCACTTTCGCAGAAGGCTTTTTCACAACGGAACTTTGGCAACTGGAACCTTGGCAACTTGAATTTTTGCAACTGAGAATTCTTGCAACTGAATTCTCAACCAAACCTAACCTAAAACCTAACCTAACCTAAAACCTAACCTAACCTAAAACCTAACCTAACCTAAAACCTAACCTAACCTAAAATCTAACCTAACCTAAAACCTAACCTAACACCTAACCTAAAACCTAACCTAACCTAAAACCTAACCTAACCTAACCCAACCTAACCTAACCTAAAACCTAACCTAACCTAAGTTGCGAGAATTCCCAGTTGCAAGAATTCCCAGCTGCAAAAATTCAAGTTGCCAAAGTTCCAGTTGCCAAAGTTCCGTTGCGAAAAGACCATCTGCGAAAGTGCTGTATACCAGTTTGAGTAAGGAGTTTAAGACATTAGGGGGTGAACAGGAAATTAAATGAATTTTTTGGGGTAGCTGTTAGTGAGATCGTTAACTAATTAAAACAAGTAATTATTGTTAGTTAAGTTAAACTCACCTCAACTGGTAGTGGTAGGTATAGACACCAGTTTAGGATAGTTAAAAAATAACACTGTTTATTTCTTTTGCCGTTGTTCTGTTTTCAGTTGTACCCATTGCTCTGTCATTGGAGTCTCTAAACACAAAGATTACCGTTTGTTATTTTGTTTCATTTTCCATTTTGTTTGTTTTTTAGGGAAGTGATTCCCCACCAGTTCACATCGCGGCGATGGAAAGAACTTTCCATGAACGTTGGCGGTGCGCAAAGCACTCTTCAAGACATCAAACTTCCCGACTGTGCTGGTGGATTCTCTTTCCAAGAGAGCAACACGACTGGGTCCGTGGTTCGAAACCGCTTCATTTATTGGAAAAGTTACAACGATGTGTTCGAACTGGTCGAGCATTCTTTGGACTACAATCTGAGCGGCAATTACGTCCGCTTGCGTTTCCAAGGCGCTCCCGTGCTCGACGGTGTCAGCATTCACGAGATGAACAATGAAATCGTTGTGTTGGTTGCCACTGTATGCAGCGTTCATCGCCTGGTCTTTACGCATCCCACGATGCTTCAACAGTACGAGAACTTCCACAAACAGTCGTCCGACTCAACGTGGCCGTCAATCTTTTCAGAGATCTCCGTTGCCATGATTCGAGATTCGTCCAACTTTCACGAGTACAATGCCGGCGGTTTAGGAAACGGCGTGCCTCACAGTGCCACTTCGACGCTGAACAGAGACGGCGATGCCATTTTTGCTGTCGCTAGCGGAATGGGTGCTGTTTTGTTAATCCATTTCTCGCGCCAAGGGGACATAGCGATGCAGGAACTGCGGCAGACGTCCGTGATTCAACAGCTGTTTTCGGGTTTCATGCCTTTGATCACACGAACTGCACATGAAGTCGCCGCTACCTCGAGCTTGTGTTTGCATTGCGTCGACGACGAGATGTTTGTTTTCACATTGTGTCAGGATCACAAGTTGAGGATGTGGTCCTGCGCCGATTACGAGTGCCGTATGGTCGTGGATTTGATCGAACTGATCGGTGAAAACCCATCCACCGCTTCTGGGAAACAACTTGGATCCCAAAGTCATTCGCTGTGCAAAGCTCAAGGAAGTGATAGTTCCACGATCTACTTGGGAGCGTTTCTGTGTTTTGCTAATCAGAAACAGATATGCATAGTCCAGCCTGTTTACGCGTCGAAGCAGTACCAATTAATTTTGATAGCTACCGTTCACTGTCCCGACTTCCATATGGTCAACTTTTGTCTCACCATGAACTGCATCTGGAGTTTGTGGGTCAATTTGAACAGTGAACCGGTGTTGAAATACATGCCGTTGGACGCGGAGAACGTTCAAAGTTTGGGATGGAAGGAGGCCGCTTTGGAGAACTTCTGGGACAAAGAGTTCCAAATGCCGGACGGTTTGATGGATCCGCAGGACGCCTACTTGCAGCAGATATTCCAGCCTGGTCACTTTTCGACGCAGACGATCAGCAAAGCCATCAGCATTTACCGACGACCAACGGACAACACCTTTTGCGGCGAAATAAACGTTCCCGTGCACGTTTTGAAGGAGGAAGTGATCACGGTCGTCGAGAACGAAGTTCAGAACCAAGTCGGGGATTGCGACCTTTCGGACGAGGAGTGTTGGCAGTTGCGCTTGGACGGTTGGTCCAAGTTTTATTCCTGTTGCAGTCAGTATCAAGTTCTGGAGACTAAAATGATGGGGCTCATGGTCGATGATCAAACTGGGATGGTGTGTCTCATCAAGAAGTGTGGATTTTCGCTGTTGCGCCCGTTGGACTCGGTGGAGACGTTGATGTCCGTGAAAAACATCGACTCTGGTTTCAACAGCTTGTTGAGTATAACCGACGACTCGTTGTTGTGGCCCGACATCCTCGCCTTGGGGCGGTGTTTCAATTGCATAGAATGCCAGTTGACCGAAGAACTCAAGCAAGCGTTCGTCCAAGAGTTGTTTCACCAGGAAAGTGCGGACAAGGTCGCAAGCGCTCTTCTGAACCGTTTATTGCTCAACAACGACGATCAGTCTTTGGTGAAGCAAGTTATAAATATAGTGAATTCCATCGTGCATCTGATCCCGTGCTTTGAAATGTTGTTGACAGAACTGGACCTGGCCAGCAGTCAGCCAGGAGACATGGATCAGGATAAACATTCCTCGCTGCAGGCGTCGGAACAGCTCCGATACAACCGCCTGTTTGCCTCTTTCGTTGGAGCGAGCGTGATTGCACAGTCGGTGAGCCAAATCATCAAAGCGCGGTTGGATTTGTGTCGAGACTTCTTGCTCCTCTTGCAGATCTTGTTGCATAGTGGCGAATGCGCTGGAATCAGCCCACAGGTAATTTCTATGGATGACATTTTTCTATCATTGTCGTTCTTAATTACTACTACTACTACCGGTTTTATTCGAATAATAAGTTATTATTGCAAATGTACATTTATTTTTTTTTTGGCGGTTGTTATTTCTTTATTTCAAGCTGGCAACAAGAATTCTGCCAGGAATTCTGTAAGGAAAACTACAGGTACACAATGTAGCACTGCCATCTTGTGTTTGTAAATATACTGCGTAAAAATCGAACTTAAATGAAACAAGTTTACTTTTGAGTAACCATTACAGGCTATGGTGTTCTATGTCTACATCAATCATTTGTTCGTATACTGCATGGTAGTACCTAAGATAATAGACGGTACAAGTAGTTTCCACGATAGACTCGACACAACAAATCTACTCTTTTGGGTGACAATCTCGAATAATAGCTGCGGTTACTATTCGATGGTAGTTATTATTGCATATGTGGAATTTTTCTGCAGTTATTATTCGAATGAAACCGGTAGGTCATAAAAAATTAGACTAACTATGTAAACTATGTGAAACTAGGATTGGTCGGTTGGTTATCATCAGAGTTAGATGGACTTGGTTTTTGTTTAAAATTATGAAAAATGGAATGCTTTTTTAAAATTTTAAAAAAATGGTAATACCGGTATTTTAAGGTATTAAAAAACAATAGAAATTGCACAATTTTAACAAATTTTATTACTTTTTTTTTGTTGAGAAATATAGTTTGAGAAACACAAGTGCATTCAAAGAATGATTAGATGATTTTGATATTATTTAGTAAAAAAATTATTTGTAATAGGAATAGTGCACTTACTGACTAAATTAAGGTTAAACTGAGGCAAGTTGAAAACCGGTACCAATACTGAATAAAAAACGGTTTTCGCTGAGAAATACCAGTTTTCCGTACCGGTGTATACCGGCGGAGAAATCTTACTCTTAGCAGACGACAATGCTAGGAACAGTTTCGTTACATTGTATTCAAAAGTCAATAATATTAATATATTAGCATATTAACTTTATATTTATTTATTTATTGATTTAGTTATTTCAGGGTTCCCACTTTCTGGATAGTCAGTAAAAGTCAGGGATTTGTTTAGAAATTCATCAATTGTCAGAAAAAGTCAGGGATTGAGTTAACATTTTGTATAATAAATGGTATAACACAATTTCTAAATTTATAGCATTGTACTTTATTACAGCTTTGGTATTAGTAGCTGGGTTCTGGGTAATAGTTGTAGAAACAGTGTCCCGGGGAATCAAATTTTAACTGGATGATGTAGTGTGTGTGTTTGGCCCATAAGCCATGAAGGGATTTAAAACTTTAATACTTTTTTTTGGATTAAACTTTTCAACTTTTTTTTATGATTCTATGAGTACACATCATGGAAATAACTTTATGCAAACATTCACAACAGAACAATGAACAAAATTTGAATTTAAAAATTTGTGATCAATTGTTCTCACTCAAAGAGTATAGCTACCAATTATTGAAAGCGGAATGCAAAATTTAAAACGTTGCTGATAAAAATCTGACGGTTTCAATTCTTGAACCAATTGCTCACTGTATGCCTACAAGTGTAAAATGACTTCATCAAGAGATTCCCAGCTCCAAATGGCCAAGTCTTCTGGTCAACATTCTTCTAGAATATCTCCATACTCTTCAATATTTTTTTGTGCGGATGAAACTTGGTCTTCTGGACGGTGAAAAGTCGCTTACAGAACCCTGTTGCTGGAAATGTTTAATTAAGCGACAAATCATGAATTCTAAAGGTGAATTCGCGAGTAATTGATCACTGATTTTGAAAAACGTTTTTTCAGGTTTTGTTAGTGATTTTTTTGTGAATTTTGCACAGATAATTTCCAAGATGTTTACTTGTAAAATCTGAAAAAAATAATTGAAAACAATTTATAAGCCAAAAAGTTATTAAAGTTTTAAATCTTTTGCTCAGGGGGTTTCACTGGAGTTTGGTTCCAGGAAAACCCCTATGAATACCAAAATTCGCTGATGCTCAAGTAGGCCTACCTAGTATAAAATGTAAATTCTATGTAAATAGTTGTTTAGAAGAGAATAATGGTACAAAAATTGCAGTAATGCACATGAGAAATTTATTATTATCTGTAACATGTCAGGGATACTACTGGAAAAATGTCAGGGATATGCACTTAAAAATTTTGGTGGGAAACCTGCGTTTAACGAACATTTCCTTATTCCTCATGTCGTATGAGTATATTTTGGGATGATATTCCTGTTCCTTTCACTCTTCTTGCATCCCTTCAAACGCGTAGAATGAAGCGAGCAATGTTGTTGCCATCTTGAATTGAGCAAATTGGCAAATTTGTTTACTCCAAGTTTTCTTTAAACTATAAGATCCTCCATTTTGTTTTGTGTTCTTTAAAATAAATGTCATGCAATAAATTGAGCAAACTAAAGTGACGGTTCAATTTCTTTAATTGAAACCAATGCATTATAGATTTCATGTAACTAGGTACGGTTTGTTTTTGTGTAGTTAAGTTTGATTGAAGTTAGTTCGATGACCTCCACCTGATTTTGCAGGGTTCTAACTTTAACTGCTATTTATATAACATTTTAATTGTCTTCATTTTTGGTCCAAGGTTTCCCAACAAATCGGAAGTGACTTGCTGCCTCAGATTACTGCCTTGACTCAAGCCTACCACGTCATTTACTGGATCAGCCAGAACGTGGCCACCGACATCGACAGCAACTCCATGGAATTGGGCCTGTGTCAACTTGCAGTGATGAACATCACCGAATCCAACAATCTCTCCTCGTTTACGGTGTCAAAGTTTCAGAAACTGTTTTCGCAACCAGTGACTCTGATCGAAGCCTTCGCCCACTTGGATGGTGGTGTCCACTCTCGATCTTTGCTGGCGCAAAAGACTTTCCTTGGAAACGGAATCTACAGTTCTTGGGCGGATGCACTTAACCCACTGGCCAACAGCATCGTTCAGTTGCTGTGGCCAATCAAGGCTAGTTTTCTGTTTCCCGAGTTCCTGTTGCTTCACTGTCAGTATTTGCAACTTCTCGAATACGCGAGACTCTTGCACAACTGCCACTTCAACAGTTCGTCGAGGCGTTTCCTCGTAGGGTACGCTCATCTCAATTTGGGAGAACCGGAGAAAGCGGTCGATTGGTTTCTGCAAGCTGCCGACGGTGCACATCGCGAAGAGTTCCTGCGGTCGAAGATACTTGAAATGACGACGAGCGACAACCGGGAACTTCTGCAGTCGGCATACTTTGTTAAAGTCGCTCGGCTGATGGAGCAGTTTGGTTATCCGGACCAAGTGATAACCATTGCCAAAGCGGCCATTGAAAATTCTGGAAAAAATAACCCCAACATGAGCACTTTTTGGTGCTTGATTTTTAAACACCATCTAGAGCTTGGCCACATCGAGGATGCGTACGCTGCCCTGAATTCTGTTCCCGAACACGCGCACAAGATTTGCTGTTTGCGGAAGTTTGTGGTCACGCTTTGCGAGCATAGGAAATACAAGGCGCTCATCGAGTTTCCCTACTTGGATCTCCAGGAGGAACTGGTCCCAATATTGGAGTCGAGAGCGCGTTCCATCGATTTGACTTGCAACGACTATTACAATATTTTGTACTCCTTCCACATCTTCCGGGGCAATTACCGTACGGCGGGTAGCATCATGTACGAGTACGGGATGCGGCTGGGAAACGAAGTTCCTGGGTTGAAAGGTTTACAGAAGCAGGCGAAATGCTACTTGACGGCCTTGAACTGCCTGCGCCTTGTCAATCCTCAGTACGCTTGGATCGTCAAACCAGTTCCTATGTTTCAACACGACCTCAGCCCTCCCAACATGTCGCCGAAGCGGTCGAGCGACGGCGAAGAGAAGCGACCGCCTCATTCGAGCAAGCGCAAGATCGAGGTGCTCGATCTTGCCGAGATCAAGAAAGAATACGATCTACTGCACGCCCACTTGAAACTGTGCAAAAAGGAACAGAACGGAAACATCGTCATTGGTCCGTTAAACCCTGGCGAAACGCTCGGATTGCTCATCAACAGCGGGCTCTACGACACTGCTTTGCACATTGCCAGCATCTTCTCCTTGTCCTTGGAGTCCATCTTCGAAGGTCTGGCGTCGCGGTGTGTCAAACTCACCGAACTGAATACAGGCGAGAACGCAGAATCGTTGGCCAGTGCTTGGGATTGGCTGCTGGAAAACGACTCGAGCCAGTTTTCCGCCGCAGAAGGCAGACCGAGCGAGCATGCCTGGGCCTTGCTTCGCAGCTATTTGGCAAACTACGAAAGTCCCGCCCAGACGCGCTACCACCGTTGCGTCTTGGAAAAACTGCTATCCATGGGATTCGCCATCCCTCGTTGGCTGTCGGCGTCTTACAAAAAGCGAAACGTCGCCGAACTCATCGGGTTGTACACGGAGTACGATCAGTTGGTCGACGCTGCGCTGGTGTCAATGGAGTTTCTGGACGCCGTGCTCGGGAAAGGGGCCGAGTATTTTGGTCTGAAAAATGCTCTGCATGCCAATGCCGCCCCCATTTGGGTGCCTTACACCAAATTAGATTGGTTGTTAGCCGCACTGGAAGAAAACAGAGACGATGGTGTGTTCGACGACTTGTACCAGAAGTTGCGTTCGAAGATTCACAATTACAAGTCAACGTTGACGTCCGTTTCCAAAGATATGATTGCGCTCAAACAGTCGAAGAATTAGGACACAAAAAAAAATTCAATTAATACAACTTATTAATTGATGATAAACGGTGCTGTTTTTTTTTTTTTACATTTGTGATAAAATTGTTTTTTTAACAAATCATTTGCACACAAATAAAAGAAAGGATAAAGGTTGTTAATTGATTTACCAACACTGAACTTATTGGAGTTTTGATAATCTGGCTGTTGGTTTGTTTTTAAATTTTTTAAAATATATTTAAAAATCCAATTAATAACAAGAAAATTTTGAGTGATTGCGTATGAATAAGATGTTTTGTAATACTTGAAGCCAATGAAAACTGTAACGAGAGGCTGTTTTTGTAATTGAAATAAAAATAATTGGAACGTACATTTCAGTCTAGTAAGCGTGCATTTCTTCTGTGGAAGAAACGCTTATTTCCATCTTTGTGATGAACTTTGCTCAATAATAATTAATTAGTTTGAACTTGTAAATGCTGTTTGGTGATTTGCATTCTATGTTAGTTAAGAAACTGTGTTTTGCAAACTCAAATTTTTTTACAGCAGTTCCAAATCTCATATTCACCATATGGTAGTTAGAACCACTGATTACTGGTACATCAATAGATTTTTCCTTAATTCAAAACTTGCTGCACGTTCGCCAAATGGTGAACATGTATATTTTTTTGAACACATTCGAAACACATATTTACTTTTGGACGGAACATGCTTTCTGCATGTTTCGTACAGGGTGGACTTAAGTAGGTTAACAGTTGCAACACATGGTTTTATACATTACCTTAACAACTTTGTTTCTTTTTAATTGAAAAACAGTTATAAATGAAAAAGTTTTCAGCAGTGTGTTCACCATCTGTGAAAGTTATTTTGCCACACCTGTTTGATTGAGAGCAAGTTTTTCAAAAAGACAGCCACACTACTCAAAACTGAATACATTTAAAAGTTATAAATTGTACGAATTTTTCATTTCTTAAAGGACTGAAGTCAACCGTGGATAACTGAAGTAACTTATTTGCAGAGATGAGCATGTATTATGTATATACACATCTGTGTAACACTTAAATGATTATCTAAGAATTACATTGATGCAAAAGATGAGTATCAAAGCATCGATTTAATAATTCACTTTTCTTCATAGTGTGGCACTCCATCCTATTGTACCACTGATCAAATGCAACACGACATGGATCTCAACTGTAGATGATGCAATATAAGACTGTTGTTTGAACTTCACCTTCTACCATGAAGTTAACAGCAGAGCAGATGAAAGTGCCATGTGACAGAAATTCCTCAAAGGTGAGATTATGTTCACATCTAATACACACAGCTTATGTAGTGATCTTACATGTGCCATGCTGCAGTGTTCATTTTACACAATTTTTTTCAGACAAACTACATCTGCCAATCAAATACAATGCAACATGGACTTCAAAGAATTCTGCTGGAATACAAGACCATTGTTCTGCACTGCATTTCCTGCCACGAAGTCCACCACTGATGAAATACAACACAACATGAATCTCAACTGTATCCGATGGAATGGGAGACCACTGCACCTAAGTCTACCACCATGAAATGCATCAACCAACCCAATGCAGTATGGACTTCAACTGTATCTGGAGTGCAAGATCATTGATGTGAGTACTTCCTGCCATGAAGTGTTTCTGCTTATGAAATGCAACATGGAATTCAAATGCTTCTGCTGAAATATAAAAGACCATGTACAATATTCACGACTAAAGTAGTGAATAAATAAAGATTAATTAGTCCATTAAGTTGTTTTCAGTTTTTTTTCTAAGTCCAATTATTCATTTTCAATACTAAGTTTTATTTCTAAGTCCAATAAAATAAAATTTCTACCATGGGCAGTGGATATATGGGGTCTTCG